>BGZK01001375.1:0-163608 GCA_005406025.1 Eumeta japonica
TCCGAACTGTCGATTTGAAAATACCGCTACTTTATCTACATAAATTCTCTACAAACAAGTTCACTACACATACATACAAAAGGTAGATCCGAATTTCAGTTTAACAACCGAAAGTTATATCCGTTCGTTGTATATCATTATAACCCATTTATTCGGTTGACTCCTTTGAAGTCTTCCGCCCGTATTTCGTTCGCTTCCTCTTTGATTTTGACCGCTCCGGCGTCAGGTGCGGCGACGTTTTCGTTACGCCATCCCTCTGAGCTGCCGCACGAGTTGATTTCAAAGTCAACAAGGGCCTCGCCGTGGGCGCTGCATAAGGGAGAGCGATCCTTCGCGCTCCGCGTCCTTTTTCTTTAAAAAGGGCACGCCGACAAAAAAAGATTCGCGTAAGACTCTTCAGTGTCGAGCTGTCATTCTGTTGTGTTCGCTGTGGTATGAAAATGACGATTAAAACTCCTTAGTAACTTTTGCTGTTTATTATTTATTTTTTAATTATCGGAAGTTATTCCGTAATACTTGGATGTCGAATATTTTTATTTATATGAATTTTAGAGATGTCATCATGTGAATTAATATCTCATTATATAATAATAATGTGATAAATAATTCATGCCTATTTCGTAGAAGGGTAGGCAGAGACTATAAATTTCCACATGGTACGATACTTGCATATCTCTCTTGACTCACTGATATCCTTCAATGCAAGCTCGTCGGTTTTGGGTGCTTAAAATTTTGTCCTTTTTTAATATTCCGCCAATATGGTCTGCATAGAATTTTCTAGGGCGACCCTTGCGGACCTTTCCATCACACACATTCGCTCTATAGATTTGTTTTGTCAGTCTACTTTCATTCATCCTTTATAGATGGCTAAACCACAGCAACATACTTTTTTCTACTCTAGTCACTACATCTTCCTTCAAACTACAATGCCCTCTAACATCGTGATGTTTTACGTCTATCATTCCGAGACACTCCACTCATACTACACGGCGATCGCATCTCCACTGCATTGATCCTACTTTCATTTTGCTTCTGTCATACCCAGCTTTCACTACTATACATAAACAGAGGGATAGCAAAGCGCGCTTGTCGTGAGATGCTTTTACTATTCATAATAGCGAGCAAGGCCCTATTCACTTTTTTCCTGTATTCATTCTACTTTGGATATCTCTGTCATGTTTACCATCATTTGTAAACAGTACCTAAGTATACAAACTCTCAAACAAACTCATGAAGATGAGAAGGTCGAACAAGTAGACTTTCTCACCTTCTATAAATATACAACACCATCACTTAAGTTTTACCGACATTTACTTTCATACCCCTTTTCTTAACAGAATCATTCATTTTATTTACCATATTCTGTAGCCCGCACGACGATGGCGTAAGGATTACTTTGTCATCGGCGTACAGACAGCTCATTCATCCTTAGTTCACACTCATACTCTTTCAAATCATATAGACTGAGTAAATGAATAAGATGAATAGCCACGTTGAAGCTACACATTCCTGTTTGACACCACTGCGCATGTCAAACCAGTCAGTGTATGCCTTATCTATACTTTTGCAAACACTGGAGCCTCTGTTTCGGAATTGCAGTACCTGTATCAACCCGCTACTCAGTCTATGCACGGATAAGATTCTCCATATATAATTTCTTTTCAATCTATCATAAGCCTTTTCCAGATCTACAAAAATACAGAAAACCTTTTGACCATTGGTCAAAAACTTTTCTGCAATGTTTCGCAAAAAAAAATTTGATTCGTACTCTCATACCTTTTAGAAATCCCGCTTGTATGTTCAAAATCTTGTTTTCAGCCTCATTCACACCTCTTTCGATAATGATTTTCGCATACAGTTTGCCAACGACGCTGAAGAGGCTTATAGGGCGGTAATTTGTGCAAACCTGTTGAGAGGCTTTTCCTTTATAGTGGGTACAATGACTGATTTATACCAGTCATTAATTAACCTATAGCTTTTTTAGAATTTGTTGAACAGCTGGCACAGCAGGTTTGCCACTATGTCCGAACCGCTCCTCAAGATCTCTAACGAAACTATCACATCCGGCAGCCTTTCCAATTTTCATACTTTTTAGTGATTTGATAATTTAATCCATCGTAATTTCAATTTCATTTCCATCATCAATCATATGCTCAGTTGCAGTAACATTGTCATTTGCAACTTTATCCCCACATGCAAAAACGCTTTCGAAATAATTGTTCCAGCGTTCTTTTACGTCCAAAGCGTAATATTTTTTTTTAATTTCCGCGAACACTAAATTTTGTGAGGCTTGGAGAGAGTAAGAGGGATAGGGAGTAGAAAGGATGGGAGGTCAAAGCGGTATTAAGATTTTGGGGTGGGAAATATAGGATAGAAGGATACTGCCATCCCTGGAAAGAGTAGCGACTAGGACAGACAGCAGCTCAGGGATTCCGGGTGCACATGCCCGTGTTCTTCTGGTCAAAGCCGAACAAGCTCTGTTAAGGTAAACACCCTGTAGAGATATATCTCAAGTAATGTCGTAAAGTCATCAAAGTCATGACAGTATTTTATTCTTGAAATCTGATTAGTATTTTATTAAATAATGTGCTATTTGCTATACATTTGCAAATTATTTCTAATAAGTTATTAAAATAATATAAAAACTTCGATTTTTGCCTAAACCTAGGGTCAAGATCTAATTAGTAATAGCATTAGTCCTGTTATTATAAAAAAATAGTTTTTGATTTTGCTCGCGATTTCTATTAAAATGGATTGATCTAGGGGATTGCTTTCTTATCGCTTTTCCTCTTGCTATTGCACAAACTCTCGTTTACATTTTACTCTATGTTATCTGATCTCGTCTTATCTCCCTCTCTCTCTATCTCCATCTCCTTCTCTTATTCCTTCTTTTCTCCAAGAAAAGCGAGTAAACAAACATGACCGACTGCATTGAATAAATATAATAATTTACACTTCTTTTATTTCTCAAAACTGGAATAATATACATTTTTATAAGGTTATACTTATTTATAAGAAAAGTTTATGAGTAGGTGTTCCAACAGATACATAAAAAGTGTTTTAAACGGTGAAATATATTCTAAGCCATCAACCATGTCTGTCAATTTTCATTAAAATCCGTCGAGTACTTTACTGAGCGCACATATAGAAAATTATGTACAATTTTATTATATATATATACAGATGAGTGACGTAATTTGGTCTGACGTTGCTTTTTACTTTTTACGTACGACGACGTCAGCTGTAACGAGATAAAGCGACAAACTCCTTGTCCCAGCGAGTTAGGCGTGCGCCTCGCACGCGGGAGTCTTTAGATATTCTAGCTTTTTTGTCGGGTCGAGCGACGCGGGTCGCGTGTTACACATTCGTATAACTATACATTTGCATTCATAACACAAAAAGGAACCGAGTTTAAGAGTAGCGCAATGACGACAGATGACTAGCAGCTCACCAGATGTTGCTCGTTGGAACTGGCTGATGTTATCTGTTGATTTACCACTTTGTCATTATAAATTCAAATTCAAAATATCTTTACTTCTTAGATAAATTAACCGATTCACACAAGAAGAAAAACAAGAAACTTGAGGGTGGCGCTTTTATAATTAACATTTTTTTAAATCTATATAAAATGAAAAATCAGTTATTTTATATAAAGAAAGAACTACAATGAAAGAAGAGATCCAGTAAAAAACTGAAATAGTGTGTAAAAGATTTTAAACGTGTATCATAGTGAATGTTATAAATCTTTAAGGAACCTTCTAAATGAAATTTTTAACTTTACGTAGTCAATTATCTGCATTACAACTTTTTTCTTGGATGTTTCTAATCTTTTTCTTACATGTGTTAAATTATTATATATTGAGATGCCAGAGTTCAGATTCCAATTTTTTTTGTCTTAACAGCTAATCTAAGCCCTAGCTTGTAAATTACTCGAACGGACCGCTTTTGGAGCATAGATTTTCTCTATTACCAGAACATGACTTTAAAACAAGATGCCGTTTGGCATCAGACTATTCTAGTCTTTAGGTAACAAAGTGTAACAAATTGGACCTTACATTGGACCCTAATTTAAAACTAATAAATCACAAAATTTTCATCCAAAAGGGTTCATTAATTTTTCTGGTTATATCGTATACACACTGACAAATAAAATGACAAAAAATCCAAAGAATATTGTATTAAGTTCAGTATCATGTATATAACTCGTAATAATTATAGTTTTGGAAAAATACTTTATGTGTAGTATTAATTTTGTTACGATTTTTCATAACAAACTCAATCTTATACGTAATCTGTTACTAGACGATTATCAATGTTCTCGACGATAACCATGCTACATGGAGTACAAATTGTCTGTTCCATGAGCTGAAACGTCATCGAGATCTGGTCTATCATTTAGATCTCGGTTCACATTCTATTTTCAGCCAAAATAAATTAATGTGATGGTTCGAATATCTGATAAATTTCTTATATTTTTCATCGCATACGCATCAGAACTAATCTTTTCGAAAACTTGTTGATATGAGGACTACAATGAAGCCTGTCATATAGAGCAGATATCCAACAATACCGTACCATAGACAATATATAACTTCTTCTGTTAAAATATTAGATCTAATTTTAACCTTATGTAAACCACGTGGATAGAAGTTACGTTCTACATTACATGGGGTTTCCTGGACCCATATAATCATTCCATATTTTTATAGGTAGTATCTATTTTATATTTCATGGAATATATTAAATTTTTCTCTGGACTATTAAAGAATAAAAATAAAATCCATTCGTTAAATATAACAAACATTTTTAATATCTTTAGGCCATGTAACAAAAATAGTCCTTTTTTACCAACTAAAATGGGATAATGTTCTTTGAGTTAGACTAATAACGTTTTATTTATTTTTTAATTTGAGGGCTAAATAAGGTAAGAAATAAAAAAAAAATCAAAATCACTAAAAATAATTATTCTTCTTGAGATCAAAGTTGGTTGAAATTACCACAATTTTTACAGAAAAAAATGACTGTGCTCTACGCATATAGGTACTTCGCATCTCTCACAACGGTACTTGGTCTTTTGATCTTTTCTTCTATCACATTCCAAATATCTTGTTATAAATCTTGGCATCTTCTTTAGTGGGTTCACAGGTGTTTCACCAAGTAAACCATGTATGTGCTTACGAGAAACCCTCGGAATCCAAGGTTATCTTTGCCGTTTCTCCAGTACTCCTTAATCAAGCCATTCCCAAATCACGAATAAAATTATTCCTGTTGTTAGTTTTCTTTATTTTAATGTTATTATTGAACATATATAAAATCATAGCGTCGATTCCTGCATGATTGAGCATTGAGAGAAATAAAGTAAGTTGTCGGAGTTTACTGTTGCAAGACACGACGTAAATTCTGGCGAGTTTATCGACCACACCTATTCTACTTTTAGTTTGATTATAGAAAGTAATCATAGACGGTTTCTGTTTATTTCCAGTTTCTTGATCGATTTCTTTGTCATTATGAAGGGAAGACATAACATGAACGAACTTTTGTGGCTTTGGAATATACGAAACCAGAGTGACATTTTTTTGGAATCTAAATCGTGATGAATGTTCTTCTCGTGGTAGCTTGAAACATTACGGAATGCAAGCTTTATTAGCTCTTAAAGCACCAACTATCGTCAGTTTATATTTCTGCAGCAAACTTTCAGCAACTTCATGATTAGTAAAAAAATTGACCATAATAACATTTCTCGAGGAGCCGGAAATGCAGTTCACCATACGTTCAACTAAGTCAAAGGGCTTGTTGCTGAACGCAAACGGACTGTTGTCTGGTTGTCTGGTGTAAAATGTTTTAGTGTCTACAAAGGCATAAATTATTATTCCGTACTTCGCGTTATTGGGTGGACTATACTGGCGAAATCCGCATCTCTCTCGAAAGACAATCAATTCTTCATCAAGTGTTAGGTTTTCGGATGGTGTCTAGGGATTTTGGCAGAGCTCGATAAAGATCTTTTCCCTAGTCGTAGCATCATCGAGTCTCATATTATTGAGTAAGAACGAAAATCGATTTTTAGACATTCCACTACCATCTGAAACCCAGAGATCATTGACATTTTGTCTCCCAGAAGGTACAATCCTGCTAAAAATAAAAGCTTCAAAACTGCTTTTATCTAATTATTTATTTAGTTGTTTCAATATAGATGATATTTATCCGTTCGCCTTCTGGTAGCTGTGGTCTGGAAAGACATATCTTTGTATTCGTATGTTTTACACCCGATTCTAAAATTCCATTGGAAATAGATACTTCAAAGCATTCTAAACTGGTTTTCTTGTCTATATATTGGCTCTTCACTCTCGGCAAATGTGTAATAATATTTTCTTGTCTTGTACAAACATCGGCTCCTTTCGCCATTTTGTTTAGCCATCTTTACCAATATAAAATTAATGCGAAGAACTAAACTCACCACCTGAAGAAATGTCCTCTTCACTGTCACTTTCAGATTGAATATTTAAACGATTTGAGTCGCCTTCACTTCCGGGTAGAAACAGCTCATCCGTGTCGCTTTCATTATCTTCTAAAAGTGCGGATATTGTTGGTTTTTCATTCAAACGATGAGCCATTATGAGTCCTGAAAACAAATTTGCAAACGGTTAAATAATAGAAAACAACATAAATAAAGATTTACGTATAAATAGTCATATTTTAGCACACTATACTGCTCACCTTTTAGACGACGTCCCGAACTATTTGGGGTTTGTGACACCCGGCCGCACTTTGCAGGCATCCTTCCGCTGTGCCCGAGACGCTACTGCTAAATCACTGTTACTAAGCGATTTGGCAACGTCGCAATTCCAGCTACACAAGGTTTTAGAGGTGTTCGCACGGACTTTGAAAAGTATATAGAGATTTTTGTTTGATTAGGATTTATCATAACCCGCACGGGTGCAAGGAAGATTACATTCAGAAGTGAAATATTTATGTGTTTCGTATTAGAGTAAATTATTTCTCAAAGCAATGCTTACAGTGTTATAGGCGAGTTGTCTTTTGACTTTGAATAGCATCCCGTTATCTTTTACGGGTATATGATAAATATTCTTAACGAGGCCGGGCAAATCATTACTTACAAATAATAATAGAAATAGATTAAAGACAAATTCTTGCAGTAATATCATGCGGACCACAGATCACAAGATCTCATGCCGCTAATATCAAGAAGACACATTGAAAAACATTTCTACCACATCCCGCAAATTCTCTGAGACTTTAAAAAACTGTTGAACAAACTCAACGCCATTGATTGTTGACTGATCCCGAGTGAAAAATTATCAATATTAAATTTATATCAAAGTGGAAAATTTTTGATTTTTCCGCCTTTCTTTCGTCCTTTTTATAATTCGTCTACTTTCAACGACACGCATTACTTTTAAGCTTAAAATATTAGTCTAAGAAATAACTTAATTTTTTTTTGGGGCAAAATATCTAAAAAAGTACTCTATATTTCTATTCGATATTCATTACTCGATAAATAATATAATTGTATTTATCATATTAAACTTTCTACGTATAATTTAAACATGTGAACCGACATCCACGCAAAATAATCTCGACGAGTAAACAAAAACAAGCATTACGGAACGTGAATACGAGATGGGTCGTGTACGAATTACGTGCAAGCCCCAGTGCGTTGTCCCCGTTAAATATGAATAATTTCGTCATTACCGAGAAATGAAATTCTCACAAGGCTGTTCATATAAGTCAAAAGTTTAAAGCCCGACTAAGGAATAAGTAAATGTCAATACAAATTTTCAGATTCTATACTACAACGCAAATTTGTAGTCAAGGATCTTGGTGTTCTTTTTGATGATAAGCTTGCCTTCTGGCCATATTATGATTACATCGCCAAAAAGGTTATATACTTAAAGGTTTCGTCGCCATGTCTATAATAGAAGTCAAAAAGTATTACAGTTTTTTAAGTATATATTATAGCCTTATTAGAAGTGTTATGGAATATGGTAGTTCAATACGGTCTCCTCAGAACAATACTCGTATTAAGAACATTAAAAGTGTACAAAGACAGTGTGTCAAAATCTTATCCTTTCATCAAAATCTTGGCCGCGTTTTCACTGACTATTCTCAAAGATGCTCTGCGTTTAAAGTATTATACAATCACTTAAAACACGTGCGTCGTAAGCAAATAGATCTAATTTGTCTGCACAAAATTGTACACTCGATAGACTCGCTTACGTCATTATCATTGCTGAATATTAATACTCTTCGTCAATTTCAAATATTCAGATCATTTTCATTGCAAACCTACAGAAATAGTACGTCCTTTTACAGTCCTATATCCCAACGACTCGTCTCTACAACGAGCTAACGGTCGATGTTGGCGCGCGTGATGTCGATGTGTTTGATTGCAGACCTACTGATTTCAAACGCATTATACGTGATGTTTTGTTTCATAGTGTGGATTATATGTGCTTTGTTTCATTTTTCAATTTTTTTTGTAGATTTCTGTTCCCGCTTTTTTATTTAGTTTATTTTGTTATATATACTTTATTTCTAAGAATGCTTAGACACATATTTTAGGATTACGGTCTAGAACAACTTGTGTATTTATCATATTTTTCCATACAATTTTATAATAGTTGTAATCTGTTTTGTGTACTTTTAGATAAAGTGAAAAAATAAATAAAATTGAAAATAAAAACCGACCAAGTGCTAGCCGGGCTTACGCACCGATGGTTTCGTACTATCACATATATTTGCGTTGTGCGTTTAAGACAAAAACTTATTTTTTTTTTTAACTCAATCGGACATTATTATTTTGTTTCAAAAAATGAGACTTGTAACAAAATCGAATTTGATTCTTAATATTTATTACCATTTTATAAAAAGTTATAATCAGTGAAACAACCGAGTTAAGAAAATTAGAATTCTAAGTCTCAATATTTTCAATAAATATTGAATCAATCATCGAATGAAAATTAGAAGCTTATAAAAAAAATATCCACGTAACCTTAAAAGTTCTCTTTGAATCCCCTTAAAACACGAGTTTTAGCGATTTTTACGATTTTGTCAAAAAGTTATAAATCTAAACATTTTTTTTTTACCGTCTTGTAATCCTCGTCCACACGTTTCTTTTAACTCCTCAGTCATTCATCCAGAGATAAAGCTCACGACACCACAGCGAATTCGCGTTTTCACTGAAATTAGGGCCTCCTACTGAGGTGATCAAAAACAATTTCATTGGTAAAGCTATTGTTACTATTACTATAGTATTTGGTAGTATATATATATATATATATATATATATATATAAACTCACTCCTATTTCCCAGAAGGGTAGGCAGAGACTAGATTTCCACACGGTACGATCTTTGCATATCTCTCTTGCCTCATTGATATCCATCAATCTTTAATGTAAGCTCGTTGGTTTCGGACGCTTAAAATTTGTTCCTTTTTTCAATATGGTTTTTGGTAGTAACCGTGGTAACTGCCATGTGCCATACCACACTGAACTAAGAGCTAACGTACGCGCTACCCGCTACACCATGTGAGTGATGCCAATTGCCGAAGAACGACAACGGTTGATTAATCTTAAAAACAAAATTATACACATCTTAAACTTCTCTCATACATACATATTCTTTTCGTGAAATCGTATGTAAGTAAAGTAATGTAAACTTTTGTAAAAAGTACCTTCAAATAAGACCACAAAACCACAAAAATGCCATTAAATATACACCGATTTTTTAATCACAAGCTCAAAAGATAGATAATTCTGTGCACCAAAGTGACTTTTTTTTTTAGAAATTGCAATAAATTTATTTCGTTATTGAGAAATTTGGAATTTTTTAAAAGTGCCACAAAATTTGTCATAACTTTATATTTTTTTCTAATTTCAAATGAGTTACTAATATTTTTAAAAAAAGGTTTTTATGACATAGTAGCCCTCTTAAGAACACAATTTTGACCATCCTCATTCCTCTATCTTTGTAAGGCATCTCGAACGAAAGAGCATTTTCAATGTTAAAGATATTGAAAAAGCACGTTGGAACTTCCTTAAAGGTTTATGGGTATTTTTATTTATTTATTGGAATATCCGCCTTAATAATACACATTCTGTGAAAATTTCAACTGTCTACTTATTACTTTTCAAAAATATAACCATTCAGAAGTAATACAGACGGGAAGGCGGTGTAGGCTTAGCATTACACGTCAGCACGAATTCTTAAAAAATATAAAACGACCCCGATATTCAATTTAGAGGTAATAGTTTCAGAATATTGAGGCCATATGCAGTCAAATGGAATCAAATAAAAAATAATTTTATTTCGTAGGTAATCGATAATAATATGTATATACACTCAAAATATGTCAATATGGAATTTTTTTTACATTGAAATTACCATCACACCAGCGACAGTTTTGGAATATAAATTAATGAATAATACCTGAATAAAAGCGTGACGCCTCACAAACGACTTCATTACCCTGCCTTTGACGCGCCTCGCGCCCTGCTCAGGTAAAAAAGGGTAACTCCGTTGCTTTCTTACAAAATTGCGTCGTAAAAACGTTTCACTACTTCTGATGAGATAGCGAAAAGGGACGCGTGTCGTATACGAGTCGTCCGTTACGTTTTGATATTTGGAAAGCTGTTTTATATACGTTTTGGCTGGCATGTAAATGGGTAACGACAGTGTCCCCGTGAAATTCGTTTTGCCTAAAATTAGATATCGAGGGACCTTGACCGAAGACAACTCTATCGTTGAGCTTTTAACTCGAGTCGAATCAGCCGCTCTCACTCGCACTCGCTCCTCGCTTCAGAGATCGAGTCGAACCGAACCAATGAGGGTATGCTGTTGCCATGAGCCGGCACAAATCGCGCACAGAAATGTGTATTTCATATGTGAAACGTGACTCGTGCTATTCGGATGCAGGTCGAGCCACGCGCACAAGCCGGGCAGCCCCGGGACCCTGAGCGGCGTCAACGGCAGCGTGCACGGCGAGGCGCGCCAGGCGCAGTCCCGCAAGGCCATCATCAGGATGCTCGGTGAGATGTGCTCGTCGCCGGCGAAAGGTCTGGCGAACCTATTGCTCATCATCAGCGAAAGGTTTATTGTAGAGTACAAGTGTATAGTACATTTCACGTACAGGGATAAAAATATATAACAATCTAAGTATTATGTTACCGTTGAAAGCTAACGATACAGATCGCTGGTAATATAAAACTGTGTGATACGGTGCGAGGCGGTCAGTTTTTCGTGTCGTATCACAATACGCGTCTTCTTGCGCAAACGACTGCTGCGCGACAGTTTTACGTGAGTGGCGATCCGTATCGTTATCTTTCAACAGCAACATAATACTTAAGTTCATTGTCCATTTTTATTTCTGCCCTTGAAATATATTATAGATACAATTTATTTAAAGGATGAGCGTTTGTTGTTAATATGGCCTTATTAACTTATATCTCATTTTCTTTCTCACTTTCCTTCTGTTTTCTAATAGTTTTATAAATTTTACTGTCAAATTTTCCATGTAGTTCTCGTTAGAGTTGTATAGTTATCTTAATAACCATTTGAATCACACTGTATAAAGTGCTTAACAACATTTTACTAATTATTTTTTTTATTCTCTGCCCCGTGGCATGGCGACCACGGCCCTTTTATACTTTTTGTCAGATTCACATCAAGCTCATGACCATCTCTCACATTATAGGGGTGATAGAGGTCAAATAAGTTTTCTTATCATTTTTCTGTTTTTCTTTATCTTTTTTTATTTTATTTTATTTATTTTTTTTTTATGTATGTTTTAATGTATATTTTTTTAACCCTCTCAGTTACATTTCTTACATCGTATTATACAGCATTTATCTTAATCTATATTATTACTAATTACATTTATTTTTCCCTATCATCCCTATTTTCCACTTTGCATTTCATTATGTAAATTTTCCTTTTCACTTATCTATACTCTATAATTCCTTCTTTATCAAGCTCTATTTAATCTTGAGGTTCTTTCTATTACTTTACAACAATAGCTTAAAAACTTTTCTCTTTTTCGGTCGTCTTCAACTATTGCTGGAAACTCCCCCCTCCCGACAATGACGCCAATCTCCGTTTCCAGTGCCACACGCTCCCGCAGAAACATTGGACATTCCTCGAGAACGTGCAGCACGTCCTGGATTTTAGCGGGATCACAGGCGCAGTATGGCGAGTCCTTCAGTTTGAACCTATGTAGGTACTGTGAGAACCCGCCATGTCCCGTAAGGGTTTGCGCCAAGTGGGACGTCATTTCCGTTTTTCGGAGGACCCGGTACGCTTGTTCCACTCGGGGAAAGAAGCATTTGGTGATTTCACCTGTGCCTCCCTCGGCGTATCGTTCCTGCCACTCTTCCAGGCTCGCCGCCCTAATCACCCTTTTCGCGTACGACAGCGGAAACCTGTCATAGTCCGCTGCCGTCTTCTTGGTGAGGGCGGCGCGCCTGGCGAGCTCGTCCGCACGCTCGTTTCCCGCGATTCCGGCATGCGCTCTAACCCAAAATAAGCGCACAGCCCTGCCTTCCGCAACGATCTCGGAGATGTCGCGCCTAGCTTCATGGGCCAGAGGGTGATAGGTCTTCGGGCCGGCCAATACCTCCAGGGAGGACCTGGAGTCACTGAAAATGTTGACCAGCCCGTCTTTACCATTCTTCACCCTCCGTATCGCCCTTTGCAGCGCGACCATCTCCGCCTGAAAGACCGTGCAGAAGGGATCGAGTCGTAGCGTCGAGTACCACGTCTCCCTACCGTCCCGCCACTCCGTCAGGGCCGCTCCGACTTTGCCTTCGATACGGCTACCGTCGGTGAAAATGCGCGGCCCGACGACGGCGAGACGGTCCACCGTCTGGGGGGTCGAGGTCCTCGACGCTCTCGTACCCGATTTCGGGCACGTGCGCGGGGTGAGGCAAATCGCCGAAATACACGGGTCTCTCGAGCTCCCGGTCGACAAAAAGTGTCCCCTAAATCTTTTCCGCGCTTAACCTCGTATAACCAGGCCACTTCCCTCACTCTAATGTCTAGAGGGAGCAGCCTCGCGAGGATGAGCGCGGAATGCAGGGACACTGTACGGTGAGCCCGGCATGCCTTCAGAGCGACGCTGCGCTGGACAGCGTCGAGCATCTTTCGCACGCCGAGCTTCCTCGTCGCCGGTGCCCAAGCGCACGAAGCGTACAGAACGATAGGCTCTATCACGGTAATGTATATGGTCCTCACGATCTCCGGACTCAGACCCCACGTCGCCTTGGCCGCTCGGGCTAAGCCCTTGTAAATATTAGTAGCCTTTTTACAAGCCTTGGCGACATGAGGAATGAACGTCAGCTTTTTGTCTATGGTCAGACCGAGGAGGCGTATTTCGCCAACCGAGCTGATCCGCTCGCCATTCATGTGCACCACTGGGTCGTCATATTTCAGCTTTTTGGTCAGCACCATCGAGTTTGTTTTCGATGGCGCGAACCTCAGCTTATTTCTGACTCCCCAGCAGTGCACGCGAGCTAGAGCGCGGTTGGCCTCCTCCTCGATCGACGAAGCCGACTGTCCGGAGAACATGAGGACCACATCATCCGCGAACGCCTGCACGTATACGCCGAGTTCCCCGAGTTCTCGGAGTAGGGAATCCAGGATCAGGTTCCAAAAGGTTGGACCGGCTATAGAACCTTGTATACAACCCTTTGAAGTCCCTTTCCTGCACTCCCCTCCAGCGTACTTGACGGCTACCTCCCGGTCCCGAAGGTAGCCTCGGACCAGGCCATGGAGGTTCACCGGGCAGCCAAGGGCGCGCAGCTGGGTCTCCAACGCCGGCCACCACGCGTTGTCGAAGGCGCCCTCTATGTCCAATGACACCATTAATATGATCTTTTTTGAGATTTAACTCTTGATAGATATGTGTCATCAGATCATAAAGGGCGTCCTCCGTCCCGCGCTGCGGCGTGAAGCCATACTGCGTCGCCTGAAGTTTTGGCATTAAGTGCCATTGGAGGCGGCCGACCAGCATCCTTTCCACTGTTTTGCCCAGCACAGGGAGCAGACCTATAGGACGGTAAGACTTCGGACGGGCGTAGTCTTCCTTACCCGGCTTCGGGATCACCTTGATTGCCGCCACCTTCCAGGCTCGGGGAAAGTATCCCAGCTCAAGGCACTTATTGGCCATCGCTAGGAACAATCCCAGATCCCGGAAAATGGCAGCCTGGCATATGTCCGAGGTGAACCCATCAATGCCCGGGGCCTTTCGAGGGTGGAATGCTTTAAGAGCAAACCTAACCTCAGCCCCGGTAAAAGGTGGGTCCACCCCGGGCAGATCCCCCGAAGCTTCGGGTGGTTGACTACTCCCGTCGGTTCGCCTTCTGACTTCCGTATGATACGGATCGTCAGTATCGACACGGTCATCAGGGAAAAAGGTTTCCGCCAGGAGGGTCGCTGACTCGTCCGGACCTATTACTTGTCCCGAGTCAGTTTTTAATAGGACATCCTCCCGGTTTTTTCCCGTTTCCCTGATGACCCTGTAGATGCCGTCCCACAGGCTCTCTCCATCCTGTGCAGAGCAAAACCGTTTCCAGCTCGTGGTCTGCGCCTCAGCCACTGCCCTTTCGTAAACCTCCCTAGCCTGCACATACTCCCCGACCACGTACTCCCGCCTGCCGGGGGCCGCATTTCGGATGCGCCGCTTCTTTGTGCGCGCATCTCGTTTCAGCCCCTCTAACTCGGGACTCCACCAGGGGGGGGTTTCAGTCCACGCGTGTTCGAGCTTTTACGTGGAATGGCAGCGTCGCAAGCTTGTCGGATGCATTCGGTGTAAGTCTCAACAACCTCGTCGAGTTGGTCGCACGAGCCCACAGATTTCACCATCTCGGTGGTCAGAGTCCGTTCATTAAGAGCAGCATCCATGGCTGCTGCGAACTCGGACCATCGAGCCTTTGCCGTATTGTAGACTCGTGTACCAGAGAGCCGAGGGCCGGATCGTCCCTCCACCCGCACGGCGAACGTGACCGCGTTATGGTCCGAGGATGTAACGTCTCGGACCACCTGCCATCCCTCCGCTCTATCCAGTAGAGCGGAGCTGCACGCAGTCACATCCACCACGCTCTTGAGGAGACGATCCCCTATACACCTCGAACGTGGGCGTATTGCCCTCGTTCAAGCAGCCCTCAGAATCGAGGAAGTCGCAGAGATCGACACCGCGTGCATCATTGCGTTCGCTGCCCCACCATACACTCCACGCGTTGACATCGCCCCCCAGGATGATTTTGTCGGTCCCGAGTTTTGAGCAGACGTATCGCACGCGATCGAGGTACGGGCCGATGGGCATGTCTCCCTCGAAATACACCGACACGACGCCAATTCTGCAGTTTCCGGCTTTGATTACGGCAGCTGCGACGTTTTCGCCGTTGAGGGTTTGATCCTCTTCGACGTCCACGTCGCTGCTCAGGATTATGGCGGCTTTGACGGGTCCCCTCCGCGGAGCCGTCTTTGGACGACTCTGCACCCCGGGTACCGTCTCAGCTCGCCAATATTCCCAATAGGGTTCCTGAACAATCGCTACCGCAATTTTTCGCCTTGCAGCCTCAACGAGCAGCTCAGTCGTAGCTAATTTACTTCGCTGCAAGTTGGACTGCATAAACCGCAGAGATACGCGGTCAGTGCATCCTTCGGTCGACGATCCCTCGGCCGTATGTGTGCGGTCTTCGGCAGCCAGGGCGCCTGCTGCTAGCAGTACGCCACCTTCGACCGAGCCATATCATCCCATTTTGCTCGGACCCGCACTCGAGCTGAATGCCCCATGTGCGGTGTCCTCGCAGCCGGCCTTTGTGCAATTTACGCATTTTGGGGCTCTCCATCCTTTCGGGCCCGGCATGTTACGCCAGTGCTCCCCGCCGCAGTGCGCGCACCTCTCGGACACTTCTTTGCAATAACGCTTGCCGTGTCCGTATCCGAGACAGCGCGAACACTGCACCAGCGGGGACTGGTCCCATACCGGGCGCCTTTGGAGGCCCACGTATACAAAGCCGGCCTTGATCAGGCGATGATATAGCTCTGGGCTGACCTCGAGCACCGGGTGGCACTCAAGGTCATTGCGCGCCCGTCTCCGGTAGCATACACGGGCCCTGACCTTGTCCCAATCGAGACCCTCGGATAGGTGTCGATTTTGGGTCCTCAACGACCTAACTATGTCCTCATCCGAGTTGACCCTAAGCACGTCCCGAATAATGACGGTGGGGAGCCGCATTTCTGGCTTGGCGACCTTTAAGTCGGCGCCGCGTATCTTGAGCCGCTCCTCTATCTTTTTAGCATCTTCGACAGAGAGCAACTCAACACCACCTTTTGTCCCCTGGCCTTCCTCATCGGTCCACGGCCACACCCATCTCCTGGCATCCACCACCCCGCGAAGTTTCGTAATAACGTGCTGCGGTGTGGTTCTCAAATTTGGAAGCCACGATGAGGTGTCCGGTACCAAGTCTTGTGGGGGCCAGTCTTCGCGGCGGCGGCCGCTGCTTGGTTTCGCCGCCGCTTCAGCGTAGTTCATGATACGCGGCGCAGGTCTCGCCACGACCTTGGGATCTCGCCAGCGCCTCCGGGACGCGCATCTGCCCCAGCATTTCTTAGTGGAGTTTCCAGAGTTTTCCATTTTATTCTCCATCATGGAGTACCTGTCGAGGTTCTCTTGGTTAATCTTATTAAACCTTTTCTCCGCAGCCTCGAGTTCCGCGGCCCTCCTCGCTTTTTCCCGCTCCAACTCCACCACATATCTGAGCGGGACTCATCGAGGCGAAGAGCGAGCTCGTTAATGTCTAGTAGTTTAAGATTACGGATTCTTTAACCTCTTTGCTAATATTTTTGAGACTTTCGAGCTCGCTCTTCGCCCCCACGGCGAGGTTGCCTATCGCGGATGCCACCCTGTTTATCGGGTGGACACCCACAGGCGTGGACCCCCGGGACTCTTTATTATTAATTTATTACTAATGTATTTATTACTATCTTTATTATTACTAATGTATTATTTCGTCTCGCTGCACTATGAATTACTGACCCACTCTTTTACATACATATGATATTTATCGTGTAATTGGAAGTGGCCAGGCTAAATCAAAAAGCAATGATGATTGATTATTGCGAACAAACTATAAGTCCATAGTTTTAATAGTATAAACAGCAAATTGAAGCCATAGATCTTGCCCAAGTAGCACAAAATAACTGTAAAGTAAAGATGATGTTTAGTTATTGTCGATTCTTTAAGCTGTCTAAAGAGGCTGATGTTGTAGCATAGTTGAGTGTCAAACGAGCAAGCGAGCCTACAAAAAGTAGTTGGTAACCGCTGCCCATTGATACTCGTAACCTCATAGGAGTCACCATTGCAAAGGAAATAGGATATCTGATGAAGAGTGAACGGTAAAATGGAAGGGCGAGAGACAGGGGTGGGAATAGAACTGACATGGCGCCAATTTAAGCTCGAATAATAAGCTTTCACCCTAAAAGTGTTTTTCTTTGCAAATCTATTTATCAGCATTTAAGTTCGAAAATTTATTTTATAAGCATTTATATAAACGCCGTAAGTTCGTATAGAAGTCCGTAAAGAATCCGTAAAAAGCAAAAGTATAAAAAAAATAGTAAACGCTACAAAAATAACAATTTTTGTGGAAAATAACAATGGTGGAGAAATCTGTTTCATAAATATTGCGTTTTCGTTCAGATATATTGTAAAATAGTTGCGAAGGTCACTGTACTGTAAATGTGAACACATGTTTATATTGAATTTTCACGCGCCCTTACAATGGTTCAAAAATGTTTTACTGACATATTTATGATGTATGAAAGGTAACATTAAACGAACAATGGGTTAAATGGTACTCTATGAGTTGATTTTCTAATGTAGAAGTTTGTACAATTCTTAAAGCATTCAGGAGTAGGTAATTTTAAATATCTATATATGTTAAAAATATGATCGGAATAACGGGGCATAGATTAGAAAACGGTGTCATTTTGTTTGATCGTATTAATAACTAAGAAAGAGTCTTATAACTCAAATATCTGCTTATGGAAATATATATATATATATATATATATATATATATATATATATATATATATATATTTTAAAAAGGTTACGTTTGGTTTGCTACGGTAAAAGAGAAATAATTACGGTGTTGCCTGTAGAATATTTTACTTCAAATGGGTTTTGATTTTGGAACTATCACAATACACAAAATAGTGAAATAAACATAAAGTTATAAAAACTTTTATCAACATTTTAGAATACAATAAATTATAAATAAAGAAACTCCAATATAAACTGATTTATTGATTATTTGTCATCATTTACCATCACAAATTACTAAATATTCGGTCGCTTCCGTAGGGGTGGTCTTTTCAGCAATATTACGACAAGGCTGAATTCTCGAGATTTTGAGGGTTGCAAGGACGGTAGAGGTGTCAAAGTTTATATAATGAATAGGGCTATGAAATCCTAAAAGAAAGTTAATGAAGCCCAAAACTTTTTAACAATTAAGAAAAACTGGAATAGCTGCTTTTTAGGACTTTACTTATTTAATATTTTTAGGTTTTATATATATTTTTTCTTAATCCGTACTGGAGTTTTCTCTGAAGTCGGTCTTCATTGTTGCGTCGTTCTTTATTAAGTACTTGCGTAAATAATAAAACGTTTGTCAACAATTTAGAAAACAATAAATTTAAATAAAAAGAAATATAAACTGTACCTAATTACTTTATTTTTTTGTGCACAATAAAATTATTAACTGCAAAATAATAATTATTAAAATTGGTTTCCCATAAGTATAGAGACTATTTTTTTTTAAGTAATCAAAAATTATTATTAGGATTTTCCCTAAGGTCTTAAAGAACTATGGATAAAATTAGAAAATGCTAATCAACAGACTGAATACTTCGACAGTTATATTGTGAAAGTTAGAGCTTTGCAAGACATTTCCGTGGTCCACTTTTACGTCATATGTCGCATTTTATTCCACAGTAGAACTAAAGTGTACTTATATATTTTGTACAGTATTTTTCTATATATTTTATTCCTATGTGACCGTTTTAAAGTTAACAGCCACATAACAAATATGCAAAGGTTTTTTTGCCGCTTAATGGATTATTAAATTTAGTAAACTCTATATTCCGCCAAATAGAGGTCGGACTTATTTAATATATATAATAATTTACAAATTATGGCGATAATACGGTCTATGTTTGCTCGAATATATCGTTTGTGTGTTTGGATGACGGGCACAGGGTTGACGTATGTTGCGACACGTCCCGTTAGTGTGCACCGTCAGCGATTTTATTAATTGACCTGATTGTTATCCGATTACTTTAGCGCGATGCGAGATGGTCGCCATTAGTCCAATTGAGCCCCTCGTTATATTTTTCATTTTTCTATTATATTATTTATTTAACATTATTATAATATTATATGTGCACTAATATAGGTTAAGTTTCTAATGCAATAATGTTTGTTTTCTTCTTTAATAACAAATAGTTGTTTTCTATCGACATTAACGACTTGCCTCACAACTTCTTTCCGTCTGAAGGAGTATAAAAGAAATAATACACTAATAATTGAAATACAGACCTTGTTATGAGACCTAAAATAACATAAATACGCTGTCTAATACAAAGTGAGATAACGTTTGAGAAAAATCAATAAATATGTGTCTTTATAGAATTTTCCAGGAGTAAACAAAAATGCTAGCCACCAATGAGTAGGTCATGTCACAGGGGTCACCGTTGCGTTTCCGACCTCTCGGTAGAGATAGGATATCTGATGGAGGGGACAATGGAGCGATAAAGGGAGAGTGGGGTGATGAGAGAGGGAGAGAGCGATTGGAACTCTCACTCAGTGGACGAAACGCAACAGCAAATGTTGCTACTCCACGCCTGTATTCTGCGAGAGTGTGGTATCTCACAGTTGGACCCGGTTCATTTCCGTACTGCAGCTAAGTCGGCCACAGTATGACCCTAACACAGCAAAACCAAACTGCTTTGTGCTTTTGTTTAATATTTTGGTGGTATTTCTTTTAACTAAATTAATATTAACAAAACCTTCCTTAACCCGTAATAAATATTTTTACTGCAGTAGTAAATATTTTGCGTTGATGAATAGGAAAATTGATTAATATTAAACTTTTTTTATACATGATTGCTGGTAACATTTTCGATGGACAAAACATTTTCCATATTTTACAAACTTTTTATAAAATATTTTCTCACATTTTATATTTCATCTTTTCCTCATTGAAAAGTGACGGAAAAAGTGTGTTTACTCCTCTAATAGTAAATGTTTCATTATAATGTTGTAAACTTCATTCCCTCTTTCATACGGACGTAAGATTATTCTAAAGGCGACTGTGTTATTGATTCTTCATCATGTTTAACGTATGGTTTTGTTAAACGATATTAAAAATAATAGTTTACTTGCGGGCATACCGACTTTTTTATGTTCTTTCGATAAATTTCCGGAAATTTTCATAAAAAATAATAATAGTAGTGACATTTCTTTCAAGACACTAGTTTATCTAGAACGATTGACTATTTCACATTGTTTCATTATTTTTTTTCACGACCATATAAAAATAGTTGAATTAAACGGATATAGCCGACAGTTAGATCAAATTTATTACAGAGTAATATCATACTGACAAAAATAAAATATAAGCACACAGCTATCTAATAAGACATATCATATTTTATTATGATATTAAAAATACATTTTTTTACCGGTTTCCGGTTCGAAGTTGCAACAATGATCGAGACTGTAACAGGTACCATTATCGCAGTCGTGTGTACAGAAAACGATGACGGTATATTCCGTGTCGCTGATAAGCACTCTCGTATAATTGGCGCGTTGTAATTAATTCTGTTCGGGCCTAAATTGGAACAGGCCCCGGCGATAATGATCCTAATTTCCCTTCAACCATTGGGATGTTAAGTCCTCAAGGATTCCCCGTACTTATCGTCATATTTACTACGACGCCTTGGGTGCCTATAACTTGATCCATCATAATTGAGATCGATCAATTGATGTTATACTATTATATATATTTTGTAATACGGATAAGGAAGGTGATGTAATCTTAGGTCGGCTAGAGTTGACGTATGCGTTTATTTTGTATGCCTATCGCGAACAATCCGTCGACCTATATCGTTCGTAATTAAGAAGGACAGTCTGTTTTCTAACAGCTGGTTAATTCCAGGCCAACTAGTAGATGACCCGTTAAAAACCTGTACGTGGCCCGTTATCCACCGCGAGACCCATTTTCAACTCACAACATGGAGTCAGTTGTTTTTGCAAGTGGCGTAACGAGACAAAGATACTGTGCCCCACGAGATTCATAACAAAATATCGTAGATGTGTTAAAAGGAATATGTGTCCGTGGAATATTCATTCGTATAGAATAATTAAATATATTAATTGAAATACTCACTTTTCATTATGAAAAACTACTAATAAAAACCTAGCGTTTATGTAAAAATAAAATTTTATGTAATAAAATATTGGAATTATTTAGAGTTTTCTCATTTAAAGAGTTTTTTTTTTTTATTTTATTTTATCAAGTACATTTTCTTTAGCGTAGCTATGCAAAAGTCAATATATTTTTAACGGTTTCTGAAACAATGCCCATAACAGACAGACGGACAGACATGTGAGTGATTTCATATGGATACATTTTTTTTTAGCTGGTATGGAACCTAAAAATGTGGAGTTATTTCTAAGAAAATGTATTCATACCTTGCTCTACAAGAACCGCTCGGATCGCTCTTCAAGCTTCAATTGTATTATTTAATTTATAAGCGTATTTATTTCGTTACCAAATTGTGTTGAACATGATATGTTTGCGTTGCCTTTGAAACAGACACCTCTCTTATTCACGGATATAACAAAATCATTATTATTGGAAACTTAATACAAGAATATTTTTTTTAATATTCATCCTCAATGTCCATAAAAATTTATTAAGCTGTCAACCCACTGGAGACAAACTAAGAATTTCCTCGTGTCGTCATGCCAGTGACTTATATTGTACCAGTATTTGGCCGATATTAAACGATTATTAAAAGATATAAATTTACCACCCTTACAACTGTAACTTATGCATTCAAATAAAATGATAAATAACCAAGGGTAGTCTTAAAATAAATGTTTGCAATTAATGGAAAGTTCAAAACTAACTTTTGACAGCTAAAGCACTGAAAAATGTGTTTATTTATTAAACCAATAGTAATTTGACAGTTTTTCAATTAAAAAAACAACTCGTTCATGAACAATACAAACAACGGAGCTGTGGTGGTCATGTGGTTAAGGTTTTTCCTTCAGACCATAAAGACCCAGCTTCCAATTACGATCACGAATGAACTGACCGTTGAGTTTTTGACATAAGTCAGTCGCTTCTCACCTCTGAGGTAACCGTCAACAATTCGTTCGCACTTCTCATCATAACATCATAACTTGTCATCATAACCCGATAACAACCCGCTAGACACGTCACTTCATCGGACATACATGTATAGATTGACCTCATACAAAATAAAAATAAAAAATTGGTATCTATTTGTCTAGCACGTGATTTCTGTACCATTTTATGGTTTAACTAAGCACCAATTAAAAAGCTTCTTAGATTCGCAAAATTATATATTAAAATTTTGTGTACCACTTATATATTTAGGATGAAACTAATGAATGGACTTCAAGAAAATCTTATTCACATTATCCTTAGAACACTTCAAAATTTTATTCTAGAAAATTCATTAATAATGTACATTAATCGTCATCTACTGGTGAATAATAATACTACAGTCCGGTGTTTTTGACGTAGTACGATTGCCAACAGATGGCGCCAAGCAATCAGTTATTCAACTCGTAGACGATAATTCATTTTTATTATTTAACGAATATTTTTTTAGACTATGAAAAATCCTGAATTCATCTAAATTTTTACTGTGGCAAGTAATTTCATCGTACATGGAGCATTAGTTCGAGTAATTCTCGCAATATCTAAATGCACAGGCCAGCGTCATAACAGAAATATAGTTTGACCGTTTTCAATTGACCGTCACGAAATATAGTTTGTTACTTGTGTTAGTGAAGAACAATTCATTGAATACTTAAAGTAAGAAAAAACGTCTCGAACATTTTGGATACTGACTCTATACGAGTATATCGACATACCTTACTCAATTATGTAGCTCCAAGGTAAGTACAAAACCCGATTTAATAAGTCGCTGTAGTTGCGAAGTGCAGCAGAGAATAGCCACAAACCGACAAACATACATGACAGTATCATAGTAATACCTAGATCACAGAGAAAGACAAGCTTATAATATATACCTTTCCGATCTGACTTTTTATCCGATTCCATTTCTCGTGTAATGACAGGTAAAAGAAGCTCGGCGATTTTCGCTCGAGCGACAAATGAAAAATCCCTTTAAATTGGGTACACCGCTCTCGGTTACGGCCCTTTCGAGGCCACACACAAAACTGAAATTCAATTAGGGCAATCCAATTAGACAGCGCCGCCGACGACAGATCGGAAAAATCAGTGCCGGGGACCGGTTTGGGAGTCGAGTTCAATTTCTCTGCGTCACTGCCACGGCCGGCTGCCTTTTGTGCGGGCCGTCGCTTTGCGTCGTCGCGCTTTGTGGAATGAATCGAACGGTGGTATTCGCTAATTGTAATCGAATTGCGTACCAGAAGTGTGATAAGTCTCGAACCATTTGTATATTCGAATCTTGACCTGCGCTCTGAAAACCCGTATACTTGTTTGCATCACAAAAATCATCGTATAAAAAAAAATTTAAAAAACGGTTGATGAGTATTTTTGAGCTTCTTGAATTCAAAAATACAGTTGTATAGAGTTTACATGTTCAATGCATGGCACTGCCTCGGACACACGTGTTATAGAAGCGATGGCGAAAACACACACCTACTAATATCGACTGCTGTGATAACGACCTAATAAAAAATACGGTACACAAATTACTACAAGTTGTGTATAAACTTTTGAGCTTTTCGAAAGACGGTTGTCCCTGTAAGCCATCCTTTTAACTTCTTATTGCTTTCGAGATCAAAGCCTTCAAAAATACAAAAAAAAAAAACAAGTAAATTGTAGTGCTTTTTCGGTCTCTCCGGGTTGAAATGTATAGTTATAGTACGTTTCGACCTTTTCGAGCTTAAAAACTTATATTTATATAAAAAAGCTTTTTTATGAATCGACTGTCATGTCTTTCGAACACGTTTTTCGATTTTCATGCGCTTCAAAGCTTTCGTCTCAGTTTTTGAAGCAGCATAAGATGGCCAAGTACTAAATATCAATCTATCAAGAATTTCATAAGGTATTGAGAAAAAGAAATACCTTTCTTCGAATTTTTCGTTAGTTATAATTTCTCGAATGAATCAATTTTAGAGAAGTTTGAAAAGATCGCCTTTGTTTTTTTTTTAAGATAAAAGCTGGTTAGGTTTTTGAATGAATAGATAGAGAACTTTGAAAAATATTGTTTAATTTTTTTTTTCTCCAACTATAATAACTATAATCTCTTGAAAAAATCAACCGACTTTTAAGTAAATTGTGGCAACCGATGTAACTATTTGGAGGAAAGTGCTTAGATTTTGCTGTCGATCGGTGGAGCAGCCTAAAATTTATTCAACAAAACATATTTCTGATAGCCCTATTTTTTGAGATTTCTCTGAATCTACTTGGCGCAAATAGTTCAAATTTTCAGGAAATCTAAACTGAGTACACAACTTTAGAATGTCACAAACTGAGTTTGAATCGATTAATCCGTTAAAAATTTATGAGACGTTTACAACAAACACGCACACTCAAACGCACACACGCGCGCACATATGCATGCACACACACACGCAGGCACACGTGTGCCTACACAGGCGCGAAACCTTTAAATATGATAAAAACCTGATATTCTAAGATCGGATTGAAAACAGTTTATTTGTGACAAATTTTTATTTATCATAGCGGGAAGTTAAATAGGACTGATCATTAGACGCGGAATCGTTTGTAAATTGTTTTAGGATATTTATTTTTTTAATGCAACCATTATCATTTTTTATTGTTTATTTAGTGACCCACAACGACACTAAATAGCTGTAGTTAAGTGTCATTGTCGCGTGAATCTTCGAGAGAGTGATCACATGCATCTCCTAAATTCACTGAACCAGGAATACATAGAATTAATTCAAATTAAATTGAATTTCAATTTCAAAATATTTTTATTTCATAGATTATAAAACAACACTATGAGATGGAGCTTCATCACTCGATGCCAATTGAAGTCGTTGCCAACTTTTTTATTGACTTAAGCCACAATGAAAATCGCAAAAAATCATAGCGCGTATATCCTCTCGACACAAATTTATTATAGTGCCGGCACACAATTTTCAAAACGATATCACAGTGAAAAAATAAATGATAATAGACGCAAAGTAGTGAGTAGAAGTAAGCTACTCCCAATGAGTCCCATTTTCCAAAGCCTTAATTGTTTTTAATAGCCTTATTACAAATGCCCAATTCCAGAATATTTCAGTGTTCAACTCCCATTTATAAGATCGATGTCATAACATCGCAGTATTTTTACAATATCCAAGCATCTTATACCTTTAAATGTTACGCAAAGAATCTAAACTCAATCATAATAAATAATACAACAAATAAAACAAACAAAAACACTCAAGCATATTTTAAAAGATCCTTAACATCGCAAGTTTTTAATCTTCCGTAACTCTATAAATGCCAGCACATACTTTATAGCAAGACTCGCTTAAAAATAAAGTATCCATTTTTATGTGCAGACACGAAGGTGTTCTAAATTGGGCAATACCATTATATTTAAAACGATACCGAAGCCGTGTCGCAATGAATACAGAGAAACACGAGCAATATTTAAGGCGAAAGGCAATATTTGCGTCTCACGCGAACGGAAGGAAGGGTTCGCGAACTCCGTAAAAGCAAAGGGTTCGCCAAACAGCCAACTCAATTACCTCGAACGTAGCGTGACTGTTCTGTGGCTCAATTCGTCGGGACAGTTGCGCTTTTTTTTGGTTGTCGGTTTAGTCAGGTTAAGTAGGAATTAATATTATCCGTCCTATATCTTAACCGATGCCTAGTATGATGACGTAAGGGAACACTTGTTCGCCTATAATGGTTAAGAATACACAAGTTCTGCAATTAAGCTTATCTCCATGGCGCCAGCGGGACAATTCTAGTTTTAAGTAGTCCAAGATATTTAAGCAACTGTATGCTTTTTTAATAGTGCTCCCTCGTAAAAACTTTCACAGCTATGTGTGTGAATTTACACACACACACACACACATGTCATGGACCATCGCACACCTATTACGAACTGTTGCGCACCAAAAGTGCTGACTGGGTTCGTGATGTTTACTAGTCGATTTTAAGTTGAAGACCCTATGCGCGTCTCCACCAGGAACGTCTGTACCAGACGAAGTGGAGGGGATAACCTCCTTAAGCCTCACTCTTGGCTCACCCATCGGCCAATGCAGTCGCTTCTCTAAATGTAGTCGCTAGTTATAAGTTTATTTTGTAATCTTTAAATAAATTAATTTGTAAGAAAATTGCACTTTTTCGGATTGTCTGGCCGCAGCCTTCGTAATTCACATGCATATAAATAGACATACAGACATCACTCGGAAAACGGCTGAAATAGATTCCTAGGATTCTAAACGCTGAGATCTGATGCATCTTGATTTTTTGAAAATCGAACTGAAAACAATAAATAGCGATTTCTTAAAACTTTCAATTTTCATAGTAGAAAATTATAAAAACCTTTTACAGAATTCTATTTAGTGGTTTCTTGTTTATGCTGCAATCTAAACTTCTAATTTTCGAAACTGATTTTTTTTACCACCTTCATCAAAATTGATTCAATAGTTTTTGCCTAATATCTTAACAAACAGACGGACATGTAATGTAAAAATTAAAATACAAAAACTCCTTTAATGTATAGTCACAGTCCCGTTACAGTTTCATAATAATTTTATAGTAAATATTAAGAGTAGAAAACTTCTTGTATTTTATTAGCTTACATATTTTGTGGTTCAATTTAGAAATGAATATTTAATGTAAATAACAGAAGTTAGATACTAGAAAGGGACTGAATAAACACTCTTGTTTCAATCTAATTAATTATTAACAAAGGTAGCTTAATTAACGAGTAGCGATAGCCGAGTGTACAATGCGTTCACAATGGATTTGAAACGCGCCTGGTACAGGCCCCAGCTTCAGGGGGCTACCACAAAATAAGAAAAAAAAATCGTATTAAATAATTTAATGCCGCAAATAAAACTTGAAAACTAAACTGTCTACGTCGTTATCACCATTACTGCGACAGCGGGCGAGGCAGTTCAGTCTTTTTAAATTTAAAGCGAAAAACTTAGTTAATTAAACTACCAGCTTATGTGAGTCGTCATATCATCTAACTTTTGCTATAAGTGATTTGTATATTTATAATTGTACTTTGCTTAGAATTGCCTCGTACTGTACAACTGTAAGTCTACGAACGCGTGCACGCTATTTCAAATGACGTAATAGCATCTACCATGCTGTCCAGCCGCTGTGGTGATCGCCTTCTTCGTCTGCTGGGCGCCGTTCCACTTCCAGCGGCTGTTCTACATCTACGGCGCCGGCTGGCCGCACTACCACCTCATCAACGAGTACCTCTTCAACGTCGCCGGCGCATTCTATTACGTGTCCGCCACCGTCAACCCCATACTGTACAACGTCATGAGCCACAGGTATTTGGGGTTCAAGCATGAAGTTGTCATGTAAGAAATGTGTCAAGTCGGGGTATAAGTAGCAGTGGATTATTTTGAACCGAGTATGTTCATGACGTACTGTATCAAGAGAGAAACTCATTCGTTAACAATTTAGGGTAATTTGTATACGACAAAAAAAAGCCGCCGACGTATGCTCTATGTCACGTTAAAGTTCAATGAAAACCCTAAAATGTATGAGATATATTTAATATATAGTTCTTATCGATAATTTATATAGATAGAAAAATGTATGATAGCGTCAATTAAATTATTGATGGAGTATAATTATTAAAGTTGTGTGCAAGGTGGGAGAATATTTATTAAATTCTCTACGAATCAACATATGATTCCGTTGTCGGAAAATGTTTTAATCAATTTACTTTTTTTTATATTTGCTCTTGGAAAATAATAAAAGGTATTTTAAAAATAAACAGACATGTTTAGATTATAATTTCTAAAAAGCTGTAAAAATTGTATTCAGTCGCTGGTATTTGTTATTTACTTGTGCGGTCGGCGCCAAATAACTCAGCGAATTGAAAATTAGTTGCATTATAACAACTGCGCACTTACTGTTATAAATGCAGTCTTTGTTTCCACAAGAACATATGTGTCTACGACTGCGATACTCTGACCATAACTTTACGAAGGCATCTAATGTTATTTCGCGAGAACTATTTATCTTACTATTGCCTTTTTTATGTTACTTGAGTTAAATTTTACAAATATTAAAGTGACAAGGATTGTTAAAGAAACCAATTTAATCGATATCACTCCATAATTATATGTATATTTTAATACCATGCTACGAAGCAAACGGTACAGTAATAATTTATATTCTGCTCCAATTATAATATCCAAATATTTCAAGCGACACACGTCCGCCTCGGAAGGGATTTCAATGATAAATTGTACCTTGTCTCATTTAGATACAGGATCGCATTCAAGGAGACGCTCTGCTGTCGCCGAACGGGCAGGGAGAAGAGCAGGTACTACAGGGAACAGTCCAGCGTGAGGGAGACGACGATAAACCACACGTGCGATGGCATGCACCTCGTGCGGGTCAGGTCCAAAGACAAGAGGACGAAGCTGGGTTCCAAATCTTACCGAAACAGCAGCATGTACGTGACAGAGACCACGTCGCTGTGCACTGAGAGGCAAAAGCGCGAATTCAAGCCTAAAAATCGTAGCAAAATGCACATTAGGGATGCGGAGAACGCAGTCAGGTACGACGACAACGAAAACTTCAGTAAACTGCATCAGGACAACGACAAAAAGGATATCCTCAAAATGGGTACCGACGTAAATGCTACCGATTGTAGGAATAGTGATGACATCAATATTAATATTTCAATACATTTGCATTCCAAAAAATAGTTTTGTATAAGAATAACTTATTCAAAATTTGAATGAATGTTGCAGTGATTGCTCAATATGTCTCTTGTTTAATTCTTAGTACCTGTACCATAATTCCTTGTGCATTGGCATATTATAGGGAATTCTAGAGGGCTTCTATTTCTAAGTTAAATGTTAATTCGTGCTTTTCTCATTACGTAAAATTACTATTGACATAAAATTAAAGTAAAATAAAATAATCCGATAATAGTAATAATTTTTTATTGTTCGATTTCACTCTGAAACAAAATGAACCTTTTTCTCTATAGAGTTATACCACGAACTATTTTTAGAATATAATACCTGATCTACGACCTGGATCAAAACGTCTCTGTGGAGTTTGTGATTCATTGGACAAGGTTGATTGAAATATAAAATAAAGATTGGATGAATAACAAAAGTGTAAACAAAAAAAAAATATATAATCCACAAAAATCTAAATTGTTGCAAATTCATGAGACTATAGATGTAAGGCATCACGGAAAGTACTTTCCTATCTAATAATAATTTTAATTAATACGATAATTTTTTAGTTATATGAAAAATAATATTTTTTACATTAACAATACATTATTGAGTTCCATGAAATACATTCAATCGTGTACTTTCAATTACACTCCCGGACATTATTAATAATCCTGCAAAACTATCAAAGAATTCAGTAGTGTTCTGTTTTCTACAAGTTTACCCCTATTTCCCAGAAGGGTAGGCAGAGATCATAGATCATGCATTGACGCAGTAGGATATTTGGATACTTTTTTTGCTTCGTTTACATTTATCAATTATTTTATGCAATTCCATCAGCTTTTTCCAGGTCAGCCTTTCTTTAATATACCAATCACTTGTACAGTAGTCAGCCGTGTTACAATTTTTTGGTTTTTTATGTGGTCCTAATGGAGAGAAACAATTATCTTCGATATCAAATTTTTAACGACTTTAGACCGCTACTCCTCTTTATAAGCGACAAGAAATTACGATTTCCTTGAATGATACGGAAAATAGTTTTTATTTATTAAATAATGAATTAAATAAATTAAATTATTTTACATATTGAAATGTTACTTTTTTTTTAAGTCAGAAAATTAAAAATGAACGCTTTCCTTGGTCGTATAATTCTTGACATCCTATCAGCGTGTTCGAATCAAAACAAATTAGAGATTTTATATCACAAACTTTTCAAAGAAATATATGCTATGAACTTCATAAACAATTCTCAATTTGTATGATCTAGGTAGAAATTTTTCATTAAAAGGTAACATAATATCATACAACTTATTAAAGTCGTTTGCATTCATTACCGAACTCACATCTAGTTAAATTCTAAATTATCGTAGTTAATTTAAAAAAATTAACAACTTCATAAAACAATATTTATTTAAACAAAAAGGTTAAGACAGTTGAAAGCAGGTTGATCGACAATGTGACATAAATAGATAATCTTTTATTCATCCCATAAAAAGAAACAAAATGATGTATGCATATAACATCTAGATATATATGAGATATATATAAAATTAATTTAAGAAATACGTTTAACATTTATAAAATAAAACAAAATAAATAAAAAAAAAGCCTAAAGGGTGACCAGTTCAGCAACTTGAGCCACAGCATCGATTTTCAGCTGAAAATTAATCCTGATAACTGTGCCAAACAGAAATTATGTGCACACAAAATAACGAAGCAATGCACTAGCATTGCTTCGTTAGTGTTACATATATTTGTTTCAAGGTATTTAATAATAGTACGTTGTCTAGTCTTAGTCTCTGGAAAATAAAATAATGATTAAAAAAAAACTCCTATATCAGTAATAATATAGGATTGGGTCAGTGCTAGAAACAGTCACTAATTACTAACAAGAAATAAAAAAAAATCGCTATATCATAATGAAAACAATTTATTTATTAAAAGTATAGGTATTGCTTTTAAAATATTTGAATATAGTACAAAATAAGATTTATATCTCTCCGCTCAATCAGCAAAAGTAAAATAAAAAAAAAACATTATTAATATAAATATTTTGCTAACATGTATAATAATATTAAAAAAATACAATTCACAATTAGATTGCTTTCGAATCACTATGTACGAAAAAATCATTTCTTTAGCGTCAAAGTTAAACAAGTCTTTACTAGAAGTCGTAAACAAACTCCATATGAATGCTTTTATTTTTTTAGAAGTTATTCATTTCCAACAAGACTAACATCACGGTGTCTGATAGAAGCAAAAACGTGACTGAATATGACGTATGTATAAGAGGTAGTTTGTTTACAAGTGACAAGAACATGACAGGGGCTATTGGAAGGAAAATCGATGGGTGAAATAAAGTGAACGGGGCCTATCTTTCTGTCTTGAATAGTGAAATTGCTACGGTGGTGAAAATTGAGTATGGCATAAGAAATGTGAAACTAGCAATCATTGGTGTGAGATGCGATGTGTGTAGTATTTGAGAAAAACCTTGGAAAGATTGATTTTGGAATGATGATGTCGGAGAAAGACGTAGTATGTAAGAAGGTCTAGTTGTAAGAAGATCTAGTGACCGAAATAGAAAAAAAAATATGAGAGTTAGACCATCTGAAAAGAATAATTGGAATGCGAATGCAATCGATAAAGCAAATGTTTATAAGGGTAAGTTTAGAAAGGAAAACGCTAGAAAACCTGAAACAGAGAAGCTTGTATCAAAATGGATATGAGTTAAGTAAGAATGTTCTACGAAGATTATATCATATGAAGAACTTTAATCTCTGCATACCCTTCTCAGATATGGACGTGGATTAAAAAAATTATTCCTCGTAGAAGACGTCTCAAAAATTGTCAATAAATAAGAATACAAAATTTAAGTCCGGGACTATTGGATCGAAATTATACTTTTACTTATTAATTTTTTTGTTCTGAAATATTTTTAATACATATGGCTTAAGTTTAGGCTTCAAAACACACTTATCAGTGAAATGAAAGGATACGAGAAGTACTTGAAATTTTGTGTCGTAGAAGAATAAATAATAAAAGTGAAATTCAAAGCTATCACAACGGGTTTTTATTGGAAAGTAAAAATGACAGATTTAGCGTTATTCGCCTATATGTGGAAGTGAAGACTATAGTATGTAAATTATAAGGTTATTTTGGGAATGACTTTAACAATTTCAATGAATATTTTTACGCAGAAGTATGCCCTGCCTTATTTAAAGCCATTTGTGAAATTTTCATTGCATTGTTGCTGTGCCATTGTTTCTCAACAACAAATGGCACTGCATAATATGGAATGCAGGTGGCATACATGTGTTATTATGTGTCTGAATAGTTATTGTTGTGTACTAAGATAAGTAACTTTCCCACGGTAAGTAATTATATTCCCACAGCAAATTAGGATGACGCCGAGAAAAGTTCGGGTGCGTAGGTACTGTAATGTAACCAGCCAAAAACGATGTTTGTTTTGAAAGCTTTTCGTGAGAGCCGAAAACGAAAATGCATTCATAAATAAAAATATTCAACTTACAAAATGTCGAATGTTTGTCTTAAAAATTACTGTCAAGAAGTGAAGTCAATCGTTAATATTTTTTTTAATTATGACTGATTGTATCGAAAACTATATATTTTTTTTTTAAACTGATGAAGTTTTGCATTGTAACAGAAATTTAAATATGCTTAATTTCATTTTCAATTTGGCCTAATCGATTAAATACAAATCACAAAGAATGTAATTATATTGCAGTTGCATAGTTTTTAAAGCGAATAATACTATAAGTCTGAACTTGGTAGATTTCCAATTCATTGAAATTGATACATTTCCAATTAATTTAACAAAATCTTTACCATTGTTGACTTAATATTGAAAATCATGTAATTAATATGTTATAAGTTTATTTAAATTAATGTATAATTATTAATATTGTAAGCTAGACCGAGGTCATGGTGACAGCGGTTTGTAAGAAAAATACAATCGAATCGCGACAGGAGGTGAGTGAGTTGAACAAATGAAAGTTCTATGAGATTATTTGATCGTAAAAGACTATAGGTATGATGAATGTCGTAAAAGGCAACAACTACCGGAAATAAATACAGTAAGGCTTTCCTTGTTTTTACGGGCAGTGAACTACTTTTCGCAGCCAGTGCGTTTAACTGTCCTCGTAGAACTCCGCCTCCTACACTTAAGTACGGTAGAGAGAATCCTATTTGGCACATGAAACAAAGGAAAGTCAACATCTTGAAGATGACAAGGTGCTGATGTAATGTTAGTTAAGGGTCCTCGATAGATAGATATAAGAAAGAGAGAGAACGGCATGGTTTAAAATACGATACGGTGGTTTGAGAGAGGTATGGTAGGCAGAAGTAATTTATGAATCCGAAACAGAGTGAATAGGTCGATGCAGAAACTCTATACAACGATTGAATATGATGGACGGTGTGACAAGGAACACTCTAAAAAATCTTACATAAATCGATTTATATTTAAAGTAAAAAATCATATATGACTTTCAGAATCTTATAAAAAAGCGCCCAATTTGAAACTAAACGTAACCGATGAGCTTGCACAAATGTTGATAATAAATGTTAGTAATATAAAAGAGGTTTGTAATGATCGCACTTGTCGACATCTATGATCTCTGGTCTCGCTTCTGGAAAATGAGTTCGGGCTTGTCTTGTACATAACCACTATTTTTCTTGCTTGATTATGATCAGTTGCTTGATCTATTTACTTATTATGATCGCACAAAATATTTATAATCTATTTTTGTAATATTCAAAGGTATTTAGTTTTTGATCGTGTTAAATATTGTATATATCCTAAAATTATGTTTAAGACTAAGCTTAAATAGGCTCGGTTCGTCGGCTTTGCCGTGATCAAAGGCTAATTAAGCGATTAGCATTTTGTACAGAGCACGATGGATTAATTCGTGCCCGTGTAATAGAAAATTAACATTATGCGTGTCGTGTCGCCCTCGGGCCTTATATTGTATGTCTGTGTACATTTGTAAAATTACATATTTTGAAATTCTTAAATTTTTAATATTTATAAATCTGTTATAGATCTTAGGATAATTAGATATAGGTATCTATTGTACGCTAATCGTGATGGATGAGATTGGCCAATTAAAACTAAATATAGATAGCGCTAAAGTTGACCAAAGACCACATTTAGGTTTTTGGTCGTCTTTGACATTGAGAATTGTAATGTCATTGAGCTATTCATATAAAAAATAAACAGACAAAATATTGTTAAGTAACACTAATGCCCTTTCCCCGTAATGACTCAACTCCATATAAGCTTATGAGCTTCAAACATACTTTTATACCTAAATAAGTATACCGGCCATCATTAACTTGTCACAGTCGTCTTCCGTTTAGTCAAACATTATTACTTCCGCCCATTTTTTCCGTCTATGGCTTCATCTTTTTTCTTTATAGTTAGTTTTTCTTGAAACAAGCTTCTGCTATAATTCGTTCCTATTAACCACTTTTTTGCAATTTTTGTGTACAATGTAAACGGTTTTTTTTTCTGCTATTCTCCAACAGAAAAACTGAAAATTTTTAAAAACATTTGTTGGTACCGGAATTGCGTAATAAAATTGATAGAATACGAATTTATCAACAAAGGACTCCCGTTAATTTTATTCCACATTAAGTTGACAAAATGTTTACTAAATGAATAGAACCCTTTTTGATGATTATTTTCTCTTCTTATCGCTTTTACGTAAGGTTTACAAGTTTTGTAATCTTTACGAAAACAATGAATATGTATTTCGTACTTAACTGTCATACAATAAGACGTAACAATACGAAGTACGACATCGACAATTTGATGGTCTCCAACCCCCTTCTATACTCGTGGAACTGAGCACAAGTTTGTTAGAAAATACAATTCCATTATTCACTATTCTTTGCTCATAAAAAACAGTGATTTTGTGTTAAAATTTAGCATTAATGCAGAGTCAAAATGAAGACGATGTTTGTAACAAAAATCACATCGTCGTCATTTCTTACAAAAAACATATTTGTAGATCATTCGGTGTAAAGTGTTCTATCAATCAATTTAGGTCACTACACTATGTGAGTTTCTGATCTCTAGTATCAAAAATATTCAAAGAGCTCTCGTTTGATGGCTTTATCACATTATTTGGTATTGATCTTATTACATATACCATATTTTAAATTGAAGTCAATGTTAATTGAGAACGAGATATCAGTAATGAAACTGAACGATAAGAATGAATTGAAAGTTAATAAGAGACTATTAGTACACGGCAGTACCTCAAGGGCGTAGTCAAAAAACTATTGGAAAAAAAAACGAATTTAGCATCACTAGTGTTTCTCGATAAGGATAAAAGAAGGGGTTTGAAAAGAATCGTTAATGTATTTGTGAATGTTATTGTTGTGGTACTCGATACAGGGATTTCGGTCATTAGTCGGAGGCATAAGTATAAACGTTTTGAAATCGACGATGTAAACTAAAGTGTTCATTTCAAACGAACCCATTGTTTTTAGCTGTATTTTCTTGCGTTAAGTGAGTGGAAAGCTTTAAAAAATGTTTTTGTGTCATGAAATTATATTCCTAAACAATTGAATGTGTATGTTTTTAAAAGAAATAAAACCTTATTATTTTATAAAACGAATCTAGATGTATACAAACGACAGATATTTGTTTGTGTGTAAATGAAATAAATAAAGTATGATTTTTATGTCCGCCTCTTTTTTATTCAATTGCTGGCCTATAACTTAATTATAGTTTACTTAAATCTAACGGACACATTTTCTTTGTTACATCATCATAAGTTGGTATGCCTGAACCTATAGGGGCATAACAAAAATCCCAACTCTCAAATAAGTAAGTTAATGTCACAGCGACATAATGTCACAGCGACAGTACAGGCGTGACTGATTCGCGTTTCATGGTTACCAATCTTTGAAGCAAGGGTCATTCAAAGATATAAATATGTAATACGTTACTGGGTCTCATTGTGACGAATAAATTACCTGTTTGCTTAAAATTCAGTTTTCTTTCGTGTTGTATGGGTGATTTAAATTTCACCATATACGAACACGTAATAATAATTTTTCTAAATAAATAAAATTTTAAACAAATCTGTTATGTTCTTTTTTGAAAAATCACACCACTGCTAACCTTTTGTTCTTTGCTTCACATTGTATCTGTGTGTATGTCGGTATAAAGTTAGTTCTGGGGAGTTACAAGTATAGGTTTTCCAGCAGCTCTCACAAGTTCAGCAGGAATTTTGTTCTCACCTGGTGATTTGTTATCAGATGTTCGAGTGCTGTCCCAGTCTCGTACAGGCTGACGTACGAAGTCTGCTGTGTCATGTCGGACCAGCTTCGTTCGAGGACCTTTGATTTTACAAGCAATAGCTCTCTAGGTCGATGCGTATCTACCAACGGAAGTTCTCAATATTCTTTACAATTTCTGGCTTTAGTGAAATGCTACTACAAGGATGGATTACATTTTCGATTTTTAAATACGTTTTGTAGAGTTTCGTTTGTTACCGTTTCTCCCACATCTGCGATTGCGTGTAAAATTTAGTGGGATTGAAGAATAATTAATTAATTGGAAACTAATTTCAGTATTCAGCAACACTTTCTTATGCGAAGGAAAATAAATGTGGAAAAAAAAAACAATAAAATACTAAATGTTAATTGGTGGGAGGCCCTCGTTGAGAAGTTTTTTTAAATGTAAATAATGCATAGTAAGAAGTAAATTCAAAGAATGACACTTAATATTTTTGGGAATATATTCATTTATTAACAATTTGATGTAAAAAAGTGATAGCTTCCTAAAGGTCCACTGATTTTCTTAATAAAAAAATTATTTTCCTTTTTCTTTAACTGCTTCTTTGCGGTTTAAAAGTTCGTGATATAATCTCATTAGTCTTAATTTATTATATTATTATTATAAAGTATATAAAGAAATAATTAACAATAAAAATCAAAAGAGAAAACGAAATAAAAAGAAAATCCTATGGAGGGGGCGTAATTCATTATGAAATTTCGTTACAAAATTCATTTTTAACATTATTATTTAAAAACTTTTGAATATATTTCCAATTATATTTTTTAATAAAATTACCGACTTAATATTGAATTAATTATCCACATTAACTGGTAGTTTACATTTGAATTAGAAGATTGTTCGAATGTTAACTTACTTGGACTATGACTTGGCATAAGATCTGTATGACTTATATATTCAACTATACAAATCCAGAAACTTATTTTGATTATAAATAACCGTGACTGGGTAAAGTAAGCAAAAGGATTTCGAAGTCTCTCAATGCGATGGATTCGACTTCAAAACTTATTCATAGTAAGCGACCAGTTAGTTCCGAAAATGTACAAATCGCGTTGTTCGGTGCTATATTAACTGTTCCCGGGTCGACTGTCCTCTCATTCGAATATGCGCAATGGGCTACATGTTTTGGCGATACAAGTGAAGTCGTAGTACAGCCCTCGGCCCTACTGCGAGGGCGGGTGAGCCTGTACTGATTATATTACAATGTGACCTATTCAGAACTGTTACTCGGCTCGATGTCTATTGTCGATTTGTCTAGTTCGGTTTTAAAGACTAGCTTTCGCCCGCGATTCCTACGTCTACCTATCGACTGATCACGCCGTCGATTATGATACCGATCTTGTTCTTGATCGCGATTTGGATTCCGGATCTGTTTAAATCATATATAACGCAAAAAAAAAATAGGAGTGAAATGGAATAAAAAAACTATCCTATGTGTTACTACATTTTGGTATAAAGTATTACCACACCGAAATGTATAGAATTATGTGCAGTATTTTTTATGGAGTTCGCAATCAAACGTGCAGAAAGACAAACAGACAAAAATGATTAAAAAATACAGTTTAAATGTATTATATCAACGTTACTAACACCCACCTAGTTTTCCATAAATATCTTCAATTTCAATTTCCATAAATATCTTTAGTTTGTTTATTATATTTTAATATATCATAATAAAAGCGGATGCACGAAAAAATTTGCTTAATTACAATTCTGCATTTCACCTGCAAAAATTTGGATTCATGAAACATTTCTGTTGTCGTTTTAAACGTTATTCTACTCAAAAACCCTTCAACTACCAAGAAGTCTGTGATCTTCGACGTTGATAATAAATTTCCATATAACCTTCATGGTTGTTATTAAAGGAATGTTATTCGTAGAACAGTCAAAACAAAAAGACAGTATTCACAAGAAAAACAGAGAACTTTGTCAATAACTAATATGGTGTTTCTAAATGACAGGATGGCAATGCCTGTTTTACCATCAGCAATAAAGAACCTTCTTAGGCAGGGCACCCTATCTCACTCGATTGGTCTGAATGACGCGACACTTAGTCTGGTCGCCTGACACAAAATTGCCTTTACTGTGGAACCTCAATAATTCAGCACTCGGCACACGTTCAGGAACATCAATAACACAACACACATCACAAGTAAACCGCGCGATTACCGTTCGTCACGTTAGTATCAATTGACATCCCAACTTACGCTCGTGTGCGTAAATCGCTTGCGGTAACTCGTGCGACTTATGTCCTATTTAGTAGGAACTTGTACTCCCCGAGAATATTGTTTTGATCATATCACGTGAACCGTTGAACATACGGAACTAGTAGCAGTATTGCCAAAAAAGACTCGACAAAGCTGTTTCAACGATAGCATTAACATTTAGTGTTGTAATTTTCGTGAATTTGGAAGAATACAATAATTTTGGAAACTATAGCATTTCCCCTTTTAAAAGTTAGAACGGAAGTAGGGACAAAAAAATTGATTGAGTCACCGTAAAAATCACTATTGTTAATAATATTACGACATTCTTTTGTATTGTCTTAAGAATTAATCTTTTTTTTTTCTTTACGTACGTTCTTACTTTTAATGGGTGATATGTTATAATTTCCACAATTATTTTGTTCTTCCAAGTATTTTCCGGCTATTGTGATGTTTATTTGTAGTGATTATATCGAAAATTATAAGCAGGGTACAATGAATCACGCAATATTTATTTGTAACATTTCATATGAGCTACGGTTCCGGAAGGGAATTCAACAAAATATTTAAACTCAACCAGACATTTTGTATGCAGAGATGACATCTCATTTGTAACATGGTCGACATAAGAATTTTATTAATGAGATACGATTCGTTGAAAAGTCTACCGTTACAAAGTTCCGTTTTTGGTCTTTCCAAGAAATTACAAAAATTGACGCATCAGACAAATCATATAGACCACGAAAACAAGACGTGGTAAATGACAAAGCGCCAAAGTCGACGGCCGTGCGTGACTGCCGAAAGCGACTGTTCACCATCAGATTAGTGGCTTAATCAGATTGTTTGGTCTTTTATTTATTGAACATAACATTAACCCAAAAACAAGAAAAGAATTTTTTTGGCCTAATGTAGATATAATTACAATAGTCATTGAAGAACTTCATAAGCTGCACATTAAAATATATCAAATTTTGATCATAATTTTCCAATCGATTACTCGATTTTGTTCTACTTTTAATTTTATCTTAACGAGGGATGGCAATTTCAATAAAACAAAGGTTACTAAATTCAAAAGAATCGAAATATAAACTAAAAGTATCCCTAAACAAACAGGTCAGCTAGATATTATAAGTGGCAGCAATTATTTTACTATACTCCTCCAGTATGTTATTGGTAAATGGTAAAGACAAACACAATTTTATTACTAAATTCAATCAGTGATATTAATTTGACACCACAGGTAAATAACATTTTTTTTAGTAAATGACTGAAATATTTTTAAAACCAAGACAAACATCGTACCGAAGTTAACCGTATGGAACATCTTTTATAATTTTCTCCTATTATCGTCCCCCTCAAAATATTGGAAAATAGACGAGAGACGGGGGATACCACCCCTGCATAACAAATAACGCACACTAAGCTGATTAGAAAGTCAATACAGGGGGATTCTCGACGCCTCGTAACGATGACGTTCTTGAAGTAATCTAATACGAAAAGGGCTTTTTTGTACAGAAATTTGCGTGTTAGCCTTCAAAAAAAAACTTCCTTGCTCGAATGTAGACGCAAAAATGATAAATTACTTGTAATAAAGCAAGAAAATTTTCTCCGATATTCAGACTTGTTTCGGTAGACTTTTTGTCACGAATTTGGCTAAATAACCCCGAAAATAGTGCCCGTATTGCCCAGCTAACGCATCAAAACGACGATTTATTAAAACTTTAGTCGGATTCTCAAAGCTAATATACTAATGTCCCAAAGCTTATTCAACCATCAAAAGCTTTTCAGCTCATAGTAGTCTGTCGTGTCATGTAAGATATGAATAATGAAATATCTGAGACGAAAACGGTTCTTTAATGAGGCAGGGAAGAAAATGCTAAAAGCTTCGAGCCGTTTACTAATGTGCATGTAGCGATAAAACATTCTTCTAAACTCGGACATCTTCCTTTGACCGACGTGAATCCTTGTTAATAATTAATGATATGACAATAAAAAATTCAGTACACAAAAAATGTAATGAATTCGTTGTTTTAGGTTAGGTTACGCACTAAGGCGTAGCTGGCTTTTATATTAAATTTTCTACTTTTATTTGTAAGAAACAAATTCAGATAATTTGGAATGAAAACTAAGTACGTGACATATTTGTGTTTTCTTAGAATTGGTGGATATTATAAATATTATGTGGACTTTTATGCTTAAATGTTGAAATTTTACGATATTTCTTATTGATATTAATCTATTGTTGTAAGTTTCATGAACTGATTGAGTATGGTGATTGTAGTTATCTTATGTTAGATGATTAAAAGAAATAACGACTCAATTTTTAGTATGAAATGGATTTGTTTAATAACAGTTAGATTTAACGTGATATTAAAAATTGATTTGTTTACAGTTAGTTAGGTCAGATAATAATAGTTAATTCTTTAATAGGGGTTAAATGACATATATGAAACTGTCGACTGATTTGACCGTTTAGGTATAACAAACAGATAATATAATTGGTCTATCAGGTCAATGTTTAAAATATTATTTTTTGATTTTTTTGTTATAATTATAAGTAAACTAGAAACTTTTATTATTTCTTACATTTTAATTTATTTTGAAAATATATAGTAATGTTAATACTTATAATATTTACAATAACACATTTATATGGTTAAGCTATAATCCATGTGTTTCCATTTAGGTCCGAGAATGTGGAAGAAAAGAAGCTCTGGAAAAACAAATACCGTGGCTTGTGTGTGTGTGTATATATATATTTACTGATTTATATATATTGATTACTGTATTGTATTTTACACATACATGATCCTAAACCTTTAAATATAAGAGAATCCTCGTTTCGGTCATGATTTTTCATGTTCACACACCGACAGTGTGTGACCACCAGGGCGCTGCCACTGCGGAGCATGAACCGTTTAACACTCTCGTCTTGTTGTAAGTCTCATGTATGCTAATGCTCTTGTTTCGTACTCGTCCTCCTTCGAAAAACGTACACAAATTGTCGTGGCAAAGTCTAACACAAGGCCCTCGCATTGTACAAGGCTCTGGAAAAAGCGTGTGAATGCAAGTCCTCAGATTGGTCAGGATATGCAGGCCGAGCTGGCATCCTCGGAAAAATGTCGTTACAAACACTCGTGGGTGTGAAAAAAATGTTACGATAGAGCTACATATATAAAGAGGCTTAACACTATAAATTCTCTCAAACAATAATACGAGCTCATTAACGTAGTCTTATAGAACATCCTCGTATGATGAGATATAACCATAATCTCGGAAGGCACTCTTTGCAAACCGGAGTGAGGGTGAATGTGTGTGTGTGTGTGTGTGTGCGCGTGTATGCGTTTATTTTTAAAAAAGACAACAAGAGTGTATGTGCAGGTAAAGAGGGATGCATTGAAAATGAAAACACGCTCCATCCGTATTACAATGAGAAAGGGAAAAATAAGTATTACGATGAGGATGTCGATGTCGGATTTCGGGGGGAGAAGATTTTAAATGTATACGTCATCGCGGGTTAGTATAAGAATTTCTTAAATTTTCTTTAACAGAACAGCAATATATTCAGAACAGACAGGCAAACGAAATAGTATTATTATTAACTAAATTTGCTCCGTGAAATAGTGAAGTAAATTTCAATATTTACTCTCTGTTGACAGTAACATTGAAAGTTTGCGGTTTCTTTCATTTGAGCACTTGACGCCTAACTTTCGGAAGCTGCAAGCTCATTTTGAAATTAGTAAAGCTGTAAGTAACTTAATATGCCGTGACAATAAGTTCCGGTGTATTAGATGTAACGGAAGTGTATATATAACGCTGACAGGTATCAAGGCTGTTTATTGAGGGTCATTAATTCCTTAAATTAGAGGATCCGTTTACAGGAAATGGGCTTTGTAAATCTCAGTTTTCTTCTTCCGCCTTTGTTTCGTACAAACGTTACCCTTCCAAAGGGATGGTAATAGTACGCCAAAATTAAATATGTTTACAGTCATACAATAATAATTCTGCTGTACTAAGCAGAGTTTTAATACAAGAATCACGCAGAGTAAAATATTAATATAGTAAAATTAGTAATCTTATTTTTTTCTATATCCGTCTCATTTCATTTACTTATACATTATGTCATTGTATTGGGCGTTGTGTAATTTTTGTCATGTTATCCATGCTCTATGTTGTGCAGTTCGATTCGTTTGAAACTTATTTGTTTCAAAAAAGTATATATCTAGGGTTTGACATGCACATGAACAAATATGGGTGTCTTCACACAATTTGGCACATTAATTGTAGTTATGACTATTTCTTTCTCTTTTGGGCTTCGAGATAAAACTAATTATACCGAAGAGTAATCGTTTTAAGTCGTTACAGGCATAAATAATTTATCACTGGGCTTAATGTTGCTAGTTCTACTAATTAAATATCTTTATTTTTATGTTACAATATTGTAAAAGTAAAGAAAATATTATTTTATGCTTACATTTTATGTCGAATAAAGAAAGGTCAGAGAATGAAATTGTTCTTTTTTTTCTTTAACTAATGTGAAATTAAAAAAAACTTCACCGAGCCGACGATATAAGGCTCCAGTCACACGAAATAGTGGCGTTAAAACCGCGATCCTGAAAATCCGAGACGAGAAAACTCCAGAACGGAATTGCTCTAAAGACCGAACAACTGTCGGACTGCGGCAGACCTTATAAAAGCATTGGAGTTTTACGGCACAGAACGGATGAGGCAATATAGCCTCGAGTTTAAGTAGTAGGAAGAAACTACAGCCTACAGCTTTATTTCGTGGAACGTATAAAACACGAAATATCCGCCTCGTAGTGTAACTGTGACAACTCGTAAGCCCGGAGATTTGTATCGTGAGACTTTCAAGCGGCGATCTTAAGTCGGGTCTTCGCTCGTTATATGATCGCATTAATTAGAAGGTCGCACTTTTATATTGCGTCACGCTTTGGCATTCCACTGCTGAGGGATGATCTTCCATAATCTTTTCCTTTCTCGAGAAAGGAAAGGAGAAGTTCGAACTTAAAGTCCTTCACGCTGACGCTGTGCGGGAGGGGGGTCGCTAGCGACCGTCGTCACCGTTACTACGACCGGAACCGCTGGCTTAGCGTGCACTTCGAGGCACACAACGAGTCATTTAGTTTGACTTGACTCGTCGGTGGCTTCACATGTGGTCAGGCGGTTTCGAGACGGCGCTCTTGACCACTGAGCCATTACTGATTCTTTTATGACCGTTCCTGCGAATGTACGCCTACGGATTTGAACACATCCCTGTAGAGCCATAGGATACGTGACAGCAAGCCGACACTTCCTCTTCCGTGTGGACGCCCTCGTTAAACAGTAATACGACGCCTGATAGCGGACTCCACAGATTTTCGTAATGCGATTTTCACGGTTGTTTCTTAGTGACGTCTGCTCTTGAGGACTAACTCGTTCAGAATAATTCAATAGAATACATACATCGGAAATACATAATAAGTGAGCTGGTTTTGTTGATTTTTAAGACCATTATTATCGAGGTGAAAGTCGATATATGAACTAATTTATTCTCGTACCTCAAGCGGACTCCCCAGAATAAAGGAACGTAGCTATATTCCTCAGATATGACTGGGTACTAAACGCTCATTGAAGTATATGTTTCGTTAAGATTTTTTCGTTCACTCTTAATGAAATGGTAATGCAATTCTTTTCGAGATGTAAATACAATCAGCTGTGTAGATGTACGACCTCTGACTTTCGTCTCTTGCGCAGCAGGCTGCCTTATTAACAGCTATCAGTGTTAGTACAAAGTGTTTGTTTAATCTATTCTAGCGTTTGTTACCGACTTCGTCCGCATTTTTTACTATTGAACCGAATTATTTCGCCGATTCCAAAAAATACACGATCACCGAGTAATTAGCTTATGTTTTATTTTGAAGGTAGCGATATTTGAATTGAAATGAGGATAAAAAGCTTCTGCTTTTTGAGAGAAGTATCTGGATCAAAATTAAAAGCGGGGACGAGATTGGGATCGACAGTAAGATCATGTAATATGAAAGATGAAAGAGGGTATTCTATGCCCACGTGAGCGAAGCCGTGGGCGTATTATTTTCGGAGGATGTCTTACACTGCCACTTCACAGAGGGAAAATTTATTATGTATTTTACTGTGGTCGGCGAACTATGCTATCACACTTTTAAAATGTACATATTGTCGCCTTAAGAAGAAATCGATAACCTGTGATTAAAACAGTGATCGTACCAAAATATAAGTCTTATTATTTCTAAATATAAAGTGTACCAAACATTAATTAATAATCATGTAATGAATAAATCAATTTGTGCAAATCTCTTCAAAGAAGACTCACGAATATAAGAACTCATAACCATCTTACTCGAGGTTGTCTCAATGATTTTTTGTATTGCACGTTACTGAACAGTGAAAATAGCCTAGTTTGTTCCGTTAATGTAGTTAAATTGCAAAGAACGTCTTGATCTAAACCGCTCAATTATTTCAAGTTACTTATTAAGTCTTAAACACGACCGCACTGCCTATTTGTATATAACCCTACCAGCATTCGACCTCGAGCAGTTCCCAAAATAGCCCCTTATTTTCCCAAGTAGAAGTTGTATATACATATTGTATTTTATTCATTTAGACACCGACTGAAAGTATTTGTAGAAGGACTCTTATCTTATAATTCTTCTATTAAACAAAATGTGAAGCTATTTAGTTCTCATATTCTGCACGATTAATTTTCATTGTAATATCAGGAATGACATATAAATATGAAAACAAAATAGTTAAAATGAATTCCATCATAAATGCATATGTTAAAAATGTGAAAAAACAATAAGTTGAGTATTTCGTTTACATTATGTTTTGTTAATTAGGATTTTATCTTTGATAGTATTATGTGTATTTTATTCAAGATAATAAAATGGAAATATGAATGAAAAAATAAATAGTAAGGAAATCACGTATTAAGCCAAATCAATATATAGACTCAGGCAAGTGCCAAAAGCTTGGTATGATGAAATCGATAATGCCCTGATGGTCCTTCATTTCAGAAAGTCACTAAGTGAACCTTGTGTTTACATAAAATCGGAAAAATGTTGGCCGAGCTACACATATTCTGGAAATGCAAGTAAATCAAAACAAAATGAAATCACTCGACCGAAAATTTTACATAGGAAAAGTATTAGAGCAATTCCAAATTACTGATTGTAATCCTGTAAATACACCTTTAGAAAATGGCATGAAATTTGAAAAGGAAGATCATACTGATTCCGACATCAAGTATCAAAACTTCATTCGATATATTATGTATATAGCGATATGTACTAGATCTGTTATTGTACACGCAGCAAATCTATTGATCCAGCTTAATAATTGTCTTTCAGAGACACACTTGGAAACAGCGAAACATGTCCTGAGACATTTCAAAGGAATTATAAATTTTCACATCGCTTATGAAAAATCCGAATTACCTGTTGATATGTAAATGCTGATCGGGCGTCAAACCAACTGGACGAACATTCGAATACGGGTTAGGTTACGTATTTAAAGTAGGTTACTGTGCATTGTCACGGCCAAGCAGTAAACAAAGAACAGTGGCTCGGTCAAGTACAGAGGTAGCTTATATGGCACTGTGTGAAAGACCAAATGAAGCAAAATTCATTAGCAACTTTTTAAGTTAACGTTTAGGTAAATATGTATCTGTGACTCTATTACAATATTCAATCAGCATCGAAAATTTGTAATAGTCAAGCTAATCATAAACACATAGATTATAGATATTAGACATCATTGTGTGAGACAAATTGTGAAAAAATATTTTTTTTTTATCTAGAATATTTTTCGACTGAACATATGCCTGTAGATGTATTATTTAAATCTTCAGGTAAAGACAAACATTTTAATTGTGTTTGTCATTTTGGTTTAAATACAGTTTAGTTGAAGGGTAGGTGTTGGAGTAAAATATAATTATATTTTACTCCAACACTGGTTGGCCGTAAGGAAACAGCCATACGTGGATACGTTTATGAATATGATAGTTGGGCAACAGAAAGAATAATACGAATTAATGTATCAAGCGTAGTATATTAAGCAATGGTCATCGATACAAAAAGTATGATATATACCTAACAAAATAGAGTGACATCTAAATTAGGTTTCCACAATCACGACTGTGGTCAGGATTGACCCCGGCACTTTGTAGTCGAAAGCCGAGGCTCTTAAACTACTAAGCTACCACCGCTCAGCCGTTCGAGAATTAGCGTTTTTAGAAATAGAAGATATTTCAAATGTTTGCGAGAAACACAATCGTCGTAAATACCTACAATTGACAATCCACGTATAGCGATTGAACCTTACAGTTAGTTGTATCTGTAAACAGCGTTGCTGACTTTTGTTTAAAATAGCCATTGTATATGCCCGAAAACGCCCTAATTTTAAATTAATCTCTGGTGTACAAACAAAACGCCTGAGCTTATAATTTAATACAGCTTAAGTAATATGTTAGCTCTGAATTAAATATAGAATTAACGAAATAATGTTTCTATTTTTATTTAACTATCAGAAAGTACATGTATGTGCTACTTTGAAGTATTTCTATAAATTAGGTTTGTGGAAAAAAGAAATGTACTTCCATAGTTGTAATTCAAAGATATACAAGACGACTTATGAAAAAAAAACAATAGTGGCTACAAAAATATTATACAATATCGACCATTTGTAGATGAAAATAATATATATTTAAACAGCGCCATCTGTTGATAGTTATCTGAACGAAATCGGTAACTTCGTTCATCTATGCCAGACTTCATTTAATTATGTATCAATAGATGACGTTAGTGCATATAAGCCCCTATCAACGAAACAAGCCCTATTAAAAACATAGATGTATCCATTTCCAAAATTGAATCTTTATTCTTCCTCAGATATACAAACTAAAAAAAAAGTTTAGATCTAAAAATTATTAAAGCGCTTTCGTCTTAATTATATTATTAACGATTTCATTTAAATTTTACATATAATTGTATATTTTAAACACTAAAATAAAAAAGCTTGCATCGACAGCTTAAATGGGTCAAAATTAACTATCTTATAGTTTCGGTATTAAATTTTCTATATTTTCTATTGAACGATGAGCAGAGCGACGCTCTTTTTTACCTTCTTACCCATTGAAGCTTCAATCTAAAGAAATACTGTATTCGTAAATACAAAATTCTGCTTTTAATTATCAAGAACATGTAATTACCTATGCCCTACTAAAATAGTTTCGCATGTTTAATTTATACACTTTATCCTATTTTTGTTAAGAAGTAAGTTGTTTGCAGTAAATAATTTCTCTCTTTTATAGATATTTCACATCACATAAGTGAGTTGTTGCCTTTTGACTTTAGATAACAATGATTTGCCCTCTACAAACAGTACAGGCCACGTTGTTTACATCGGTTGAAAATAGTAACGGACCGAGAATTCATCCCTGTGGTACCCCCGCCTACAGATCCAAACAATCTCTTGCTATTAACATCTATCCTCGTAACTCTGTTACTTAAATACGATTTCATAAGGCCGAGTGCCCGACCCGTAACTCCATAATGACGTAGTTTGCCGTTTAGAGTTTCGTAATTTACATAATTAAATACCTTGGAGGGATCGAAAAACACTTCCTGAAAACCCTTCCAGCTTTCAAAGTTTGTTGAACAAATTCATCGCCGGCATCAATGACGTTGACGAACCTCGGGTAACATATAACTGAAATCTTTTGTATGTATTAAATCTTTGTTAGTGAAAGTGTTCAAAGTAATCTTTCTATAAAAGATTTCCATATCAAAGCTTTAAAACTTATATTCAATGACAAAATTATTAAAACGACCGATTATGTTGGGACGTCTTATTTGTATTTGACAGATGATTTCAAAAAAAAAACATAGGAAAAATGAAATTCATCAAATTCAAATAAAACCAAAGATAATGGTTCTGTATCTTTGGTATCATCATAACAAATCTGGACGGGCACGTTCTGACATATTACAGCATTATATTTTTTAAGCTGATATAATTTTGAACCAAAATGAATAATGATTTTTAGTGATGTTTTACATATTATAGTGTTTGAATATAAGATTCATTTCGACTTTCTCGCATCGAATTGGGAAACGTTTATTAACAATAACCACTACTAAGCGATAATGTTTGACTGATATAATTTGAACCTATTATAGTTAAATTCTAATTTTTCAAAAGGGTATTTTTTTGGTTATAACAAATATCCCTCAATTCTTCACTGAAATAAGTGTAAGCTTATAAAAAATGAACTCATTACAATCATTACAACACAAGTATCGGTTCTCTCTACATGATATTTTTTTTTAATTGAGTTTAATCTTTCTATTTTTTAAAGTATCCTTTTAAATAATATTTAAAAGACATTAAATGAGTACAATAAACTGGTTTCCTATTACTGTTATTAATTATATGTTTAAGTTAATATTTTCACGTATCACAGCGGATGCATTTTTTTCACCAATTTCACACAAGAGTTGACTCATAATCGATTCATATAACGTATAATAAGTATGGAGGCAAAGGTCTGTACACGCTGATCGCACTAAGCCGCTCGAGTTTCACGCAGACTGCTTCGACGACCCGTCGTATATTAATTTATATTTTCAAGATAACATGTAATAATTTGAATATACATTTGAGCAGTGGTGAATTAAGAGCATCGCCTTTAAGTGAGAAGGCGTTAAGTTTGATCCTGACGACGAGCGAATAATCAAATGAGGTTTAAACTTAAGTCAAATTAAACTGCTCGCTCCGTGCATCAAAGAGCACAGTAAGCCATAAGCTCCAAACGTTATCATTGCATTGATAATAACCGGTCGTTAGGGGTTCTCAATTTCTCAAATTTGGACAGTCGAACGATTTGATCTCTCAAGGAAAATAGGGATTCTGACATTACCAAACAATATGTTATTGAATTCTAATTTATTTGAGCCCAAACTCAACTTTTCTATGTCTTTAAAGTTAGGAGTTGGTGCTCGAAGAAGTGTGAAAAAAATCGTTGTCTGTAAAGTCGGTTTACGGACGGTAGTTTGACGTGACTACGTCAAACATTACAGTAATATAATATACAGAACGACACACGGAGAAAAGTTAATTGTTTATACTATCAATTATATGAATCTTCATTATTTTTCAGTCAATTGTAACATAACCTATCATTACTGCTCTCTCCGACCGAGGCTACTTTTTAAATAATGAATAATAAAAGAAATATTAATGAAAAGATTAAACACATAAGCTTGAACAATGAGATTTTTAAATGCAAGAATTACTTACCATTATTGTCGCAATATTAAACACACATGAAAATCACAATAACATTTCACTTCACCTTATAAACATTTGACGAAAACAGTTCACGTGTATCTTTTGTGCTAGGCTGATCGAGTAGAGGGGAGATAGATGCAGCACGAAACGAACTGAGCCGACCACTCGAGCCTCGCTTGAGGAACAGGACATCGAGCGTAACGGGACAATGACGTCAACTTTTTCGTGCATGCAGACCGTAATATCGAGTTATAAGACGTTGTCACGTCAAAAAAGCAGGTCGTGAGGTTAAAAAAGTGGTGAGAGAAAGCTTGAAAAGAGAGGAAATTTTCCGGACTATTAAACTAGTCCAAACTCGAAGATCTAGGCCCCTTCGTGCGGGAGCTGGGTTCCGGGAAGGAAGAACTAAATTTTTGACTCACTGTCTTTGGAACAACCAGGGTTATGAAGACTACGTCTCAAGCGAAGAATAGTAAATTTTTTGGGCTTTGCAATGAATCCAAACTCGGGAGCCTATCGCCATTCGTTCGGAAGTCGTGACTTGAAAATAAAGAATAAACCCCACGGCTCGGTATGTTCCAAGCCACAAGGACTACTAAGATTAAGTCGAAGGCAAAGTGTTAAAAGCTCCTCAGTCTAAATTAAAAGAATTGTGAGAGGGCAATTCTCAACAGTGTATTATTATATTCAACTTAAAGACCTCAACATCGTTTGCAACTTTTTTACTAATAATAATCATTTATGAAGAAAATTACAAAAAATGGATGGATTCGAAGAAGAATACACAAAAATTTATTTATTTTGCATTTTCATCTGACAAACATATCTTAATTATAGTATTAATATCAACAAGATGTCACTAATTGTACAGTAACGCTCCCACGTTACTTCTTGGGGTGGCACATGATTTGAGTGAGGTTTGCTGATATAGATCTTAGTTACCGCGAGCGCAACCCGGCGTTATTACTATATTATTCGTTTAACCAATAAGTTTAATTAAAATATAATCCCTGTGAATTAAGATGACTATTTCTTAACTTACCAAAATTATATTAATTGCCCTCTGCCAGTTCGAGGCGAAAAACCACTTAAATAAAGGTGGGTAGTTGTAATGTTTCCCTACAAAAATTTACTCTTTGAATAATCATCACTTAAAGGAAAGAATTCATAAAGTCATATTAAATGTGATTTTATGAATTATTTCCATCTGTGTATAATGTTAGAATAACAAAATTTGTTATTCTAACATTATACACAGATGGAAATAATTCTTAACAAAATTTGTTATTCTAACATTATACACAGGTTTCTAAACCAATTTAAAATAACATTTAGATATCATATTAGGTCCAAAAATATATTCGGTTGAAAATAGTAGTCCTTATTTATTTCTAATCAATCTCGTAAATTAGTCAGGTTTTTTAATTTTGATTTGGATGTACAATACTTTGTTTTATTTTTTGATGGAATTAAGAATTAAATCTCGTAGCTTGCATGGGTAGCGCAAAAAATACTTTAATATCAAGTTCAGGTACACCAGTGTTTCGAAAAGTCTAGAATATCAAGAGTGAAGTTAGTATAACATACCCGAACTTTACAAAATTCTCGAAGGTTAGATAGACTTTTTATAGGATAGCTGAAGTGCAAATAAGCAGTCGACCTATTAGATAGTAAATACTCACCGCCACCGACGGACGGTCGCAACCCTAGAGGAGTCACTAGTGCGTTAACGACCTCTTGGGAAGGAATAGGTTATCTATCGAGGAGAATCGTTTTAATGGTAAAGGGAGAGGGGGAGTGGGCCACCGGAACTTTCACCCGCTGGACGAAAGCCAACAGCGGAAGCTGCTACTTCACGTCCGTATTCTGTGAGAAAGTGGCATTTTCTACGACGTCGATTTTGCAATAAATTTTCTTTTACATTATAAGTTTTAATACGAACAATACAGTTAAAAGTTTTTTTTTCGGCCTGGGTAAATTCTTTAATTCATTTGTTTGCAGTTGCATAATTTCTTGTATAATTTCTCACTTCATATTGAGAATGTGATTAAATTCATGTGTTCGATATGATATTATTATTGCAATATTTATTATTTAAAACGTTCTCGATAATTAAATAAAAAAAATACAAATAGTAAAGTTTACAATTTCAAACGCACATTTCGAGATACAGACGTATTTGATATGTATGCCATTTATTAAATTCGCTGATACTTAATTTTGTATACAATATATATACAGATACTAATTGTGTATGCAACCCACTTACCTTGCTCCATGTTTCCTTCATGATTCAATTTAAACAAGCTCTCAGCGAGTTTAGAAACTCATAACAACGTGTGCCCTGGGGAGCACGCTCTTAATAGTACAAGCTCGCATTAGAGCTGACATATTATTAAATATTTCACATGTTGGCTTTGCATAATTACTTTAACCAATTTCTGCATTAAATTAATGAAATTGAAAACACACTATGATACATTTATTTAATTTATTTATTTATTGATTTGCTTATTTGTACAGGCCTCAATCTAAGATAATATATTATGATACCAAACTAGTTTAAGACACGCTCAATGACATTATTAAAAAAGAATATCTGTGAACAGCACACCACCGTACTAATTAAAAAAAAACTGGCTAAGAGCATGTTAGATAATGCTCATTATAGGGTTCCGAAGCCATTATTACAAAGAAATGCACTACAGGTGAAAAAAGTACGTTGTTACACTTTTTCCATCTTTCCCGCACAGAATAGTTATAAGCACTTTAGTCACCTATCATTAAAAAAACAAGTAGGTATGTTGACTATTATTGTTAAACTAATGTAAATTAAAGTGCATCAGCAAAAGAACGTATCTTCATGGCACTTACGTCCTTTTGTTGAGAAGGGCAGTTTTTCGGCAATAACTTTAAAATAGTATATCTCACGATCTTCAAAATAATTTTCGGTCGAATTATTTATTATGCGTTACCTTCTTAATTTTTTTTTTCATATTTTTTGGACATACGGCTTAGAAAATAGAGGAAGGGCACAATTTCTGCAACTTCCACAGTGATTATTTCCGAAATTATTCACGTAATCAGAAAAATCGCTTAAAAACCTTAAAGTATTTTTAAAAGAACTGTCGAAGTATGTATCGTAGGTTAATATTTGCTGAAAAAAAATTTTTCAGCTTCTGTTATATGTATGCAGAGCCCCCCCAGAAATATTTATTTTTGTTCTTTAACTATCATACTACGTAGCGGCTTATATAAGAAACCTACACTATAAATTTCATCAATATATATCTATCATTTTTTGAATAAAATGCCTGTGACACACGGACGGACGGACAGACGGACATGAAACTATAAGGGTTTTGTTTTTGCCATTTTGGCTGAGAACTCTAAAAAGAAGGTCTTTACTGTTTAGTTTTTCTTTGTTCTTAATGAAATCTGACGACTTTTTATTGATTTTATCCAAAATTGAATAATGCACCTTGTATATCATGTTTCATACATACGTACTTGTAACACGATTCTATTGTACTGAGGCTGTTTACCGTAGACAGTTAAATTAAAGATTTTATACGTAATAATAATAAAGTATGTAATAATAATAATACGGGTAAGCGAAATCGAACCAGGTTTGATATTTCTATGCGAAATCATATTAAAGAAGAGCTTACCTATTATATCTACTCGTACGAGAAAAATAAGATGATTCAGGACCTGAAATATACTATATTATTTTTATAAGCACTATTGAAGGTGTTTATGCGCTAGGAACTAGGAATAGTCACAATTATCCGATTTTAAAGCTTCTCTTGTTTTTTCACCGGACTGGTATCTTTGACCAAGAAGATTTTATTTTATTTTAAGGAAAGTAAATAAATTATTACGATTCAGCTAAGGATGAATTTTCCATACTATTCTTAGTTTGAATGTTCCACGTTTTACTGTTCCAAATATTTGATAGTTATTTTCCGAGCTGGATCATGTTGTCATAATGAAAGATGATGCGTAGTTTCGGGACAATTTACTCAAACTTGGCGACAGCAAGACTGTGGTGTACCACTCTGTCTGGCTTTTTACGATGTTCGACTTCGGCCGTCGGTCGAATCTTCTGCATGAACGAGGCCATTATTTTTTCCGAGTGCTGCAGAATCGACTGCCTTATTTCGTTTTTTTTTCGCCTTGGAATATCTAAATCTCAGACTGTTTCCAAAATAAGGAATCATACGATAAAATCCAACATTATTTACGACAACTCTTAGATGTATAAACTCTTACAAGCGAGTCACGAAGAATCGATTTACTTAAATCATTGCAGAGTTCTGCGGCATCATCTGATGCGGTTCACTTTTTAATATACGTACCGATGGATTGTGAAATGCAAAGACAAATCATTCTCATCCTCCAAGTCTAAGTTCTTGGTTGCATAAATGAGGAGCTGGCGAACAAAAGCAGACAAGTCAAAGAAATAAAATTTTACAGGAATGGAGAAAAAGTGGAATAAGGCTTTAGATATTCTTTAATAACGTATTAAAAAAATAATACATACAGGTAAGGCATAAATAATAAAGCTCATTTGGTTAAAATCAACTTTATTTGGTATTGAACTATAAAAAAAACTAATTCATTTTTTCTGTGTTTGATTGATACTTATAAAATTGTCTGTTTTTGTTTGGAAACATATTGATTTGTTCGCTTTTGAACGAAAATTTACTTTTTACTGATATTTAGTTATTGATAACAATAATTGTGCGCATTTGTAATTGACCACACTAAAGAAATCACTAAAATTAATACACTTCAAAAATACAAACCAATTAATTTTTAATTATACGTTCAACTCTATATCGGGTTCTTCGCAGCCACACTCTTCATCAGGTCGGTTAGTTCTTCTGCAGTTTCATGTTGCTCATGAAATATGATCGTTTTGTACCAAGCCAACTCTTCTAAATTGGTCCAATTGTCCCCGAATTGCTTCACAAACAATTTGACAAGATTGTCTTTTTTATTTTGGTGGATGGCTTTTGCAAAAGCATTTCAGAAACTCGCGAAGGATGTTGAAATTTTGGTTTAAGTAAAGAGATTGTTTTCTCAATTTTTTTCATCGCTTTTATAAAACTTTATAGTCTTCACACTAAATGGTATAATTTTCTTTATTGTCTCTGAAACCACTACACGTTTGTCTTTAACTTTTCTTCTTTTTTTTTGTATAGCTTCTGCTTGAACTACTTATCTCTCTATGAAAATTTTCTAAAGATTCTTCATGTTTTCAACCATTTTATAGCAAGTGACAAGTTTCTTCCAATTATAGATTTTCCAATTTTAACCTAATATACTAATTTTGCCTACTGCTTTGTTAATAAACTCCTCTTTGGATAATATGAAAAACTTTTTAAGTAACAATTTTTCCACCCGCCCAAATATCCGGTCCTCAGAAATATATCTATGGTCTCATATCGGATACGTCACAAGGATTTTTTTTTAATTGAAGGTGGTGCATTATTTTTAAAACAATACAATAAGCAACGTATTATGTGCGAGTTTTTATTTTGGCCACCACGTTTACCTGGAAAAGCTCTTAAAATCTCTATATCTGTAAGGTCAGCTTGGTTTAGGTGTTCATACAGAGCCGACGCAATTTCATTTGCCCCTTTTTTACTTTCATTTTCCGTCCATATATAAAACTCGGGTTCTTTGCCATCCATTACAACAATGCACGAGGCATATAGAGTTGACGTTTTTGCAAAGGTTGCACCTGCTGCAAATCCATGCAAATAGATTTAGATTTAAAAGTCTGCATTTGCACTGCTTATAGAACGCATTAGCACGAAATCTATGTATTTTCTTCTCAGTTTTTATTTATAACTTCTCTTGGTAAATTGCAGCTAATTTATATTAACTTAGAAGAAACACATGTGCTGTACACATTTGATGAAGGAGAAGAAAATACGATATTATAATTTTGATTAAAAAGTCTCCTGAACATTGTTTCTGTAACTTTTAAAGGAATTATATATAGAGTCATTAAATAATTTTCATAATTTTCGAGTATTTAATTCACATGACGAGTAAACCCTTTTAGACTTACGCCTATTGCAATGGCTCTCGCGTGCCGACAGATTGGCTATGAAATATTTAAGACTTTGTTTTGTTCTTCAGATTTTGCAGATATTCTATCTCCACCTATATTTTCTTGGAAATTTGTCTCTTGAAACAATGTTTCGCAAGTTCTAACAAGTCTTTTTCTAGATAGTTGCGTCGATTTAAAAAAAAGATCGACATACAATTAACATATTTTTGTCATCACTTAGTAAAAAACATGTCACTGCAAAATTTTGCTGCTTAGTATTAGTTGATCTGTGTCTATACTGTTTTATTGGATAAGTTGATAAGAGTCTTGTAAAATACAAGTCGTGAGCAACTTTTCCCTTTTTTTTTATATATATATACGTTGACGATTTTGTACAATCCCATTACCATAATAGTGGCACAATTGTAAATTTTGGTACTACGATTGCAAGGGGATTCTAATTACGAAGCTAAAGGATAATCATCTGTTGCCTACAACAATAGCACAAACTCATTAATGAAACAATGTTATGGATTATAAAAGTTGTGGTATATAATATATTAAATTAACGCAACACTCACTTTATGTAACGAGTCTCAGTAGTTGTTCTACCCTTTACGAGTTTTATTTATACGTCTACAATTCAATTTACCTACAGTTTCATTTTCATCCCCAATTCTAATAAATAACACAGCTGCTAATGACCTTAAGTTCAGAGATTGACAATTTATTGACACAGAGCCAGTACGCAGTAGTAGTGTTGCAATTAGTCAAACTAAAAATACTTATAATAAATGTTACATTTGTTCACGTTTAATTGACCGCGCTTGCAAAAACATGTATGTTAATGAACTTTATCTCCTTTTGCTTGTAAAACTATTTTATACAATAATTTTTACATATTTGTTACTACTTAGTCTGTTTTTAATCGAAAAACGAAATTCCAACTTCGATTTTAGCAGAGATTTGTACACTTTTAGTTGAAAATATAACACAGTATAATAAATTTCAGAACAAAGAATATGATTATACAAAAAAATATGGTTTATGATTGAGCACTGGTTTATGTTCTTTTGTACGCCAGCTTCTCAAATTGTAGTCCCTGGAGTGCAAAAGGATCCTTCTATCTCTCCGTAACTATGTAACGTAGAGGTAGGTTTTTGGAAATCAACTATTTCACAGTGTCGATGTCGTTTCAGGCGTAGGCGATTTTTGGACTTCGTTGACAAAATTTATCACTAAGACTGATAATTCCCTGATGGAATTCTAAGTAAAAGCATTACAGTCAGATCCCAAATGATTGAAGTCGAATTAATTCTCTTCGAACTCTAAAAGAATATAGCACATTTTTATTTTATTTTCTCCATTTTTGCGTACATGTCAATTTTGAAAGAACCTTGTGGTCTAATTCCTCCACAAATTTCTAATCTTTCAATAGTTCTATGCGTCTAAATGCAAATAACTGACAGACTTATAAGGGTTTAATTTCGAAAATAGTACTAAATGTACAATCTACATGCTTTTAAAGACGTGTCTCCTATTACACCGATCAAACTTCGTTATTAGAAGTTCGACACGGCGACTTCATCGATTGAAAATTTAATTCAACTGAATTCTGTCTCTCATACCAGCCTGTCCACGGGGACAGTTGGTTATCATATTTGCCACGCATTCTAGAGTTTTGGAAGTAAATTTCCAATACAAGTTATATTTGTGAATTAATGTCGCTAACACGGCTCCCGGATTTCAGAGCGTAGGTTATGCTTTTGGCTAATGTAGCGCCGGTGTTCGAGTGATTAATGTAAATACATTTACGTACTAATCAATGTAAATACAGATTATGTGATCAATGACCTTTAATTTTTATCTTCATATTGAGACAACCATCGATATCCTACCCTAATTTGATTTGACGTAAATTAACAAATTGATGAAAAAAATCTTCACACGAGTGAAGCAGTAATAATTTAACAGACTGAAGTCAGGCGCAAAATAAATACCGCCTGAAGTTAACATAAAATATATATAAGGTATGCACAAAAAATATATAATGAATAATATTTTATTCGTTTTATAAGTCACTAGTTTATCGTAAATTTCTTAATATCCGTATAACTGAATATTAAAACAACATTTAAATTCATAAATATTGTTATTATCGGTATTATAACCGAGTGCTTTTATTACTAGCCATTTTCCACCTACTATGAGTAAATTCAAATTTAACAATGCTTGTTTTCCACCCTGACCCTGCTCTTTATTCTGATAACGATCCTGATGCGGATCTGGAATTCTCTATTGGACCTTGTTGTTATTTTTCTCATGTTCTTTTTAGCTGTTTCAAAGGTTATTTTGGATGTTTAGACAAACAGACTAATTTATTAAATATTGTATACGGTGTTATTTTGCGAAAAATCATTATTAGATTCTTGTCTACGACTTGCAGTAACATGTAGCTTGCAACACATCGGTGACCCTTAAATATCTTCTTCCACCCACTACGAATCATCATTCAACGAATTCAATTTTTATTCGAGAAGATTGACAGACATCAAACACCTAAGCAAGTATTAATTGTTTAATTACTTTAACTTACAATTTCACGTAGAAATTGTACGTACTTGTACGTATGTGCCTGATTGGCATGAAACTTACATACGTTTCATGCCAATTAGGCACATTTTCCGAAACATCCAGATATTCACATCAACCAGGGTGTCACACAGGGTGCCAGCTCACCTGCTGCAAGGCTGTGATATCCGGGTTTGCTGTGGGTTACATGATACAAGTTACTGCATGTCTCAGTCAAGCGTCACATTTATTGAATATATATAAATTATTACATGAATAGTTTGGGTCAAAATCGCACAAAATAAATACGGTTTCTTGGTATTTATAAATATTTATTATTGAACTTAACTTCTAGAAGTCTCCAGCTCGACGCTATTATGTTGTGTGAATTATGTTACAACAAATATGAGTGAGTGGCTCTAATTGGCATATGCTATCGTGTTGCTTGCCGAGCCCAACAATGAGTAGCTCGACCGCATCAGCGGCTTGCTACTAACCGCCGTCGTACTATAGCTGGCACAGGGTCTCGGATGCGCTGCCTCGCGGACCCTGCAGCAAACGTTTCGACGCTATCTCGATTGTCGCGTCGACCTTCGAAATTTGGGACGTGATGATTGAGCTTCTCTGTACGATAGGTTTCATGTTCGTCTGTATGTGTTTCTGTTTAGCACGTAAAATATTAATATGTTCATATAATTCTCTGTGATTCACGATGTTGATATAAATTTACACATATATCTATATATATATATTTCTTTTTGTAATTCTCGTGTATTCACTATCTGTAAGCTCAAATATAGAAATATAAACAAAAAATTAAATTGTTGGCGTTTCGTATCTCAAAAATAAGGTTATATCTTTTATAATGTGACGTCAGTGCATGTCTGCATGTTTTATACCACGTAGGATTTTCTTCATGATAAATATCTCTAGTTATTTGCAATTCAATACAAACGATTAAGACCAATCGTGGTGAAATTAGTTTACTATAGGAACGAAGGTCTTAATACGTCTTAGGTGCGGTGTGAGCTGACAGAGGTCGTCACGAAAGGATAAAGCCTTATGCCCCCTTCATATGATTCTCTGCGAATCTCTCTCTTTCTCTCCCCCTCTCTTTCTAACAGACGCTACTTAGTTGAGCAACTGTGGTAGCAACCGCGCATGGCGTTAATTTTGTTTATAAATATTTTACTAAAAATATCTATTTATTATCACGTTACATGCATTTGCAATGAACACGAGTAATAATGTAATCGAAGTAATAATTTATGTTTATTTCACGATTTTTATGTTGTGGAATTTTTAATTTAAAATCTTTTAATAAACCCATTTTATACATATAAAAGTGACATTTATTATCGATTAAAAATTACATTACATTTTAAGAACTTAACAAAGTTCTTATAAAAAAAATGATGGCGCTGTTTAATATTTTATTTAGTGTTTTTTATATAATTTAAAATTCACAATTTTATATGTATTATATCCAATTTTAAGTAAATATTTTTTTATTCGATTCAGATAAAGTTTTCAATTATAAGTATTTAATAAATTCATTTTATGCATATAAAAGTATATCTATTATCGACAATTGTATAATTGTGCAGCTTGACGAACTTAACAAAGTTCAAAAAAAAATAATGGCGCCGTTTAGTGCTTTATTTAATATTTTTTAAATATAAATAATGATTCACTATTTTGTGTGTGTTAAATCAAATTTTAGGTTAATTAATATTGTTGCTAAGACACTATTTTTTATTCAATTACTCTTGTTTTTTGTTTGATATAAGTAATATAAAGAAAAAGAACTTCCAGCCAGATTCCAACGTTCCAATCTCACGACATCACTAGTTTTTTTTTTGAACATTGAGCATGAAGCACTTGTAAAAATTATGTTTTTATGCTTTATATAAAGCATTCTTTGTTGGGTTTTATAAACTCTTAATTGCATTGGTTTTAAACTTATTGTAATAAGTCTAAAACCAATTTTATTTTTCATAAAGGTAAGTCCTTGTTTTCGGATTTCGACCTGATACGATTTTCAGATGATCGTGTTGCTGCACTGACGCCGATCAATCGATGCACGCGAACCCATTCCTGTTGGGTGCTTAAAATTTGACCCCTTTTGGTTACGAAAAAAATGTCTTAAGTAAACATTAACAATCTGTAAGCGCTCTTTAACTGCACCGAGTGTAAACTGCTAACTAACCAGCTCAGCTATATTTTGAACATTACACAGACCTGTTGGCGCATGAGTCTCCTCGTATTTGATCGATTTTTATGTAATGAATTAAAATATTAGAATTTATGAGCAGTAAAGCCTCAGCGAGAACTAATTTTACCCGCAGCCTTATTACCTAAAACCAGAAAAAAACTCCGATTTTCCAACACCATTTTAATTGTTTACCAAATATAATGCTATTATTTATTCATGTAACTCAGTCTCTCGGCAAAATACACTGCCGACCTCGATAAAATCAGTTCACAATCATAACTAAGAATTTCAAGGTTCTTATTTTTGAATTTTCGATTTTTAGTGTACATCAAACATTAAGGGTAATCGCTTACGGCATAGCAATAATACTACTGAAAAGAGCATATTAAATTCATCACTGGAAAAATACTACATTTCAAAATACAAAGATATTTATAAAACAACTATTTTCAGTTGAATTGTAAAATTTTAAAATAAAAAAGAATATGACGTTGTACGTTTTTTACATGGAGCAGTTTCTTCTCTGCTGATGATGACAGTTTGGCATTGTTTTTCAAAGTGTTTTATCAATTTTTGGGATCTTTCTTGCGGGGTCGCATCCCATTCCTCCAACAAGACAATTTTCGGTTTTTCAATAAGTGAAATTCAAAGTTTTCTTTATTTCGTAGGCAATAGAATTACACTTGATATACATTATTACTGAATTATTTTAATGTTAAAACGACAATTAAAACTATTATAAAATACAATTGTATCCTGATATACAATCCAGATATTGTAAGCCTATCTGTTGAGTGAACTATTGAAGTGGCCTACACAGAACTAGGGCGGCTTATTGTATTGAGCGTATACATACCCCCAAGTTCACCATATGCCATCTTCGAAAAAATAATGGATAATATTTTGTACAAAACATATAATAATATGAAGATTTCTTGCTGTGTGTGGAAATTTTAATATATATGTATTGGAAAATTCTTGGCTGTGTACTAAAATTTAATCCTTATTTCAATTTATATTTTGATAAGACTATGTTCGCAGCTACTTCGTTATCTTGTATAAATAATATATTCACGAATTAAACCATAGTTTAAGTGGGTTATAAATAAATCATTATTTGACCTTAATAACAGCTAGTTACGTTACAAATTAATGCTAAAAAAATATAAAGCGTATTATCAAAATTGAGCCTTTGTACACGGCAGTTTAGAAACAATGTACTAAAAAGGTTGCTTAATTTGTCATATTTTAAGGACCCTAATGAATTGTAGACTCCACTGTTGACTATAATTAGGTTTGAATGCAGTAATGTTTTTAGATCAAAAAATATTGGCATTTAAACTAGCAGGCGTAGAGACGCACTTTAAGAAGATAAGCCGTATAACAATTCGGTTATTTTTGTCAATAATGTATAAAAATATTCCAAGGTATGTGGTATAATAAAAACTAATTGAAATATAATCAATAGCGAAACTGGAAGGCCCACATATCATCACACATAATTTGAATAATTGATTATAAAATTTTAAATAAACTTGCTTTTGAAAAATTCTTTAATAGCTTTCCAGTTTCAACTACACATTATTTAAAATCATTACCCAATCTCGCTGAATCTTTGTCAAAGTAAAACGTGGATGCCTGCGGTATCATGTTTGATTTTACTCTTGGCAACAATAATAATGTTATTAAAACATTGAAATGTATGAAACTGAAAAAAAAATGCTGATCTTGATGGCCTTTCTCTAAAAATAATAGATTCAATAACAGATTGCATTGTTCCAACGATTAGTAGTGATGTTTAATGCTTGCGTTGATTGTAATGTGGTTCCGGATCTAATGAAGCGATATAAAGTAATCCCATTATTTAAATCCGGTTGTATATCTGATTCTCCTAATTTAGACTTTAGATAATCAATATTACCGATATTTGTAATTTTTTTGAAAAGCTTATTTAAAAAAAAATGATTGCGGTAATTTTATAATAATAATTTGATGAACGTTATACAATCTAGATTCACAAAGGGTCACTCAACAACTGACGCCGGTGTTGAGCTTATTCATCAGATTTTTGATGCCTGGGAGGATTCAAAAGACGCAATTGGTGTTTACTATGATTTATCCAAAACGCTTTTCATCGCGTTTATCATGGCACATTGGTCAGGAAATTACATCATTATGGTGTCACGGGTCGATCACTTGGATTAGGAAAAAAGAGCAACTGTTGCGTTTCTAGCCCATTCTTCTTAAGGCGAATCATCGTTTGGTAGTGTTAATATCAAAAACAATTCGTTGATGATGTATTCAAAGTGTAATTCTATTACCTACGAAATAAAGCTATTTGTGATTTGATTTGATTATGAATTCTTAATTTTTATTTCTGAACATTCCAATCAACTTTCTCCAAAATTTCATAAAAAACCAATTTTTATCGTCGTCAAAGCAAACGATAATTTGCCAAATGTGCTCCAGTTAGAAATTTAAGCCGTCAGGTTTCTAACTCGTGCCGTCTGCGTACGAGGATGATATGCTAACCACCAGGTTAAAATTGTTCCTTTATTCTCCTTACCTTATCAGGCAAAATTCGGTACACAAACATTTCTTGACCTAAGAGGTTTATGTGTAGTTATTGTTAAGGTGCAAACGAGCTTGCGAGCCATCAGAGAGTATGTGATCACCTCTTGCCATGGTCAGTCGTAACCTCAGAGGAATCAGATGCCATCTTTTTAGATAGGAATAGGGCATCTCAAGTAGGAGAATTGGATTATCTTAATTCTCATTCAATGTAGGAAAAGCAAGAGCGGAAGCTGTTAACTTACATCTGTATTCTATAAGAGTGTAGTATTTCACTGGTCAAGCCGGCCTATTTCGTTTTCGTGTTAGCTAGAGCAGACTTCTGTTAGATGTACGAAAGAGGTAAAAATAAAAAGATTATGGAAAGGTAATATTAGTAGGCTTTTGTAGCAAAAAAGAAAGCAGTCTTAAGTAATATATTAATGGAAATTCCCACACGCTGCACGGTTGGAACACGTCCGCTGTGTATATTTGTATAAGTAACGTACCGGAACGCCGCAATGGGAAAATGCTCGCTTCTTTTGGAATACTAATATTTGAAAATTTTAAATGTCTAGTTACAATTCACAATTTTCGCTTCGATTACAACTCATTTGTTTCTTCTTTCCCGATTCTCAGTATTAAGCCAGTAAAGGAATACGACACTCAGTTATTGCCTTTCAGAGTTATCAGATTTCAATGAAAATTCGATAGTCGGTATAATGATTTGAGAAGCGACCAAGTATTTTTTAAATTCGTTCAAAAAGGTACTAAAATAAATACTAAAATACTTATCTGAGTAAATCATTAGTAACTAGACATTAACAACTGATAATCAATTATTCAGTTATATTTCAAAGTAGCCGTTGGTCTCCCGCGTCACTGTGCACAATTGAAATATCCCAAACATTGTTATCGTTGTCGATTCTGCTCTTTATTTTAATGCCAGTTCCAATGCTCATTTTGATCCTCTTGTGGACGTTGCTGCTATTCTTTTGGTGTTTATACGTTTTACATATAAAAAGATATCCTATCTCGTATACCAGCAGATAATCTAATATGCGTAATTTTCTTATAAAAGGACCAGTCGTTTCGAAACTTAACCCGAACGAACAAACAGACATTCAACTTTATTTACATGTAAAAATTAAACAAATAAGGAGACAAATATGAAAATTAATTTTAAACGTTGGTTACAATTTTATTATAACGAGAAATAAGTACTTTCGAAAGTGAAATCAATGTATGTAACTTTAAATACAAGATGTGAATATCGTAAAAATATATTCAACGAGGAATTTTATTGAATTTTCAACTTACTAACCAAAGACGCCACAAGCCTACTTTGGTTACGTTACGTAAATTGCCTTGTCTATCTTCGGCTGCATGTATTAAATCAACCGTGAATGACGCGAGCATAGCTTTTGCATCCCTTACAGAACTACGTAGCTGATATCAGCTAAATGCCACAACTGTGGTAGGAAAGAAAAAAATTGGGTCTATTTATTTTAATAAGTGACCCAAACATGGCCCTAAAAAACGTATTATAATTCTGGGAGTTGACCTTTATAGAAAATTAATAAGATAACTCTTCTTAAATAGTACAAGTGTCATACAAAATGAAAGCACTCGTCATGAATATTGCAAATATTTCTTTTTAATTTATAAAAATACAAAGGTATTAAAGAAAATATACAATAAGCAAGCGTTATCTTTGTTTAAGAAACCACTCGGCTTAACGCTTTGATAAAAAATACGGAATGTGGGGATTAACTGTTAGCTGACAGAAAAACCTAAAAGATTTTTTTTTTAATTAGTACGGGAAATGAAAAGTACTCGATGTATTTTATAATTTCACCGGGGTGTAATGAAATGTATTAAAACATAATAACTAAATATTTTGTCTGCTTTTTCTTGTGATAGCCTATTTAGGTATACAAAGGGGGCACGTTCAAATTCTTGTCTAGTATAACTTTACTGGATTTTTAATTATATGCAAACAATTTTCAATGAAACATAAAAAAGTAAGTAACACGATGTTGTGTATGTAATATAAGATTGAATTTTCTTCATTTAGTCTAGTTCGAGCTTGACCACTTTTAAGATTACCGCAGTCAATGAGAAACCCTTAAATTTTCGGCAAGTCCGTCCGTTCGTTCATGTGTTTGTTCACAGTTTAGTTCAGAGACTATTTTAACTAAAAAGCTATATTTCGGTATGGATATGTATATATCAATTACGCCGATACATTAGTGGAATGAAGTTTCATAGTTGCAAAAAATAGTTCCATAAGGTACCTCCCCTAGAAGTAAAGGGGAGGTATTTTTTTCTCGTCTGTCCCATGGTGTGGGATATTATTGGAGAGTTAATTCAAAAGTATTGTAGCCCTACAAAAATTTTTCGATTTAGGGATCCGTTTGCAAAATATTAAGCTTTGAAATGCAAATTTTTGTTAGAGTCCAGCATGTACCTCTTCTTCCACCAGATAAATGGTAATTGTTATAATATAATAGATATTTGAATAAAATTACGGCGGTAGTGTACACAACGAGGTTAAAAGAGAAACTATCACTGCTAAATAGGCTTTGCACATTAACGAGTAAAAGTCAATCAACTCATCAATAACAACGACAACGTATATGGAGATATAAAAACAAATTTTCGTAGAAATTAGTTTGAAAATTATTTAGATGACGTTGTTGATTGTGTAAAATGGGTATTAAATATAAGCTTACGAACCATGTAAAATTATGGAAAAATAAAACCATAACATACTTAACAGTTTTATGGGTGAGGGCCAATTTATAGATTTATTAGACGAACTCAATCAATAGGTTCATAGTATCAACCGTATTTGGTTGATACTATGAACCTATTGATTGAGGTTACCCTCTTCTAATTTTGTGGTAGACAACTACGCAATCCTACACTGCGTGTGTCTCTACTCCCACTTGGCCAGTTTTTTTACTGATGGTACTTTTTATCAAATATCTCTAAATATTTTTTACAAAATATCTCTAAAAATCGTACGCGAAGTGATACACTGACTATATTATTATTGATAACGACGACATAATCAGTCGAACACTAATTTCACTCGGAATTTTCATTTAAATCGGCGAAAAACGAAATACTTTTTCATCTTTAATTGTTTATAACTTTTGCCATTTTTATGTGCCAATAAACGCTTTCGACACATTTTTCTAGACATTATTCCGGGTCGAATGAGCTATCCCACGTATTTTTAGGACCATTTCAACTTGTTGCCTAGACTAGACATAGATATTAAAATATAGCTAAAAGAGAACAGGTGGTTTGCTCCGAGAGCGCCTTACGGTCCCGGCGAGTGCGGCGCCCTCGGCCGCTCCCGACGGCGCCGTCCGCCCTAAAATATAAATGTAAAGCTGTAAGTGATGTCATTTTAAGTCCTTCGCTACAAGGCGCCCCGTTTCAAAGCTTTCTGGTGATTTATAAGACTGTTATATCACTTTTTTTCTCTATATATGTAAAACACTTTTTATATAAAGGTATATATAAACTACATAGGGTTTTGAGAATTGCAGCTGTACAAGAATTTAAAGTGCCGAAACAGAAAATGATATAATTTTTTGTACATAATAACTAATCACTTCATTTGTATACGACGTATTGTCGAAATGGATACTAATGAAGTTTCTAAGTGAAGTAATATAAGAAAAACGTATCTCAGAAAGTATTGCCATTTTTTTATCGGTTTATTTGTTGTTGTATGTTTTTTTTCTATCCCAAAAATATACAATATATTTAGTAGTTACAATATTAGCATTTGATTTCGTGAGTTTGAAAGTGGTTTTTTGATGGAAAACAATACTGATTTAATAGTAAACATGTTTTACATATCTTTGTAAACATGTCTTAGATTTAATCGATTTTCTTAACGACCGCATCAAAAAAAAGAAGTGATGGAGAAAAAAAGAAAGATATCCCGAAGAGAAGTAAGAGAGAGGAGACGTTGTGAACGAGGTACGGAGAAATAGTACTGTCTTCTTAACGTTGATGATTCTTGATGATTATGATAATTACGTATGTTACTTAGCTATATATATATATATATATATATATATACTAGCTGACCCGCCCGCTTCGCTGGATAATTTTTATTATAAATAAAATGATGAAGAATTTACGGAATTCTAAAAATGAGCCTAGAACCTAGAGTAACCTAGAACCATCTACAAATCATTCCGCATCGAATGGTCCCAGTCCCATGTCTATACGTTTAGTAGTTTTTACGTGATTGGCGAACAAAGACAACCTATTTTCATTATATATATATATATATATATATATATATATATATATATGCTTCAACTTAGTACAAAAATCCCAAATCGTCAACTGACTTATGTGTCTCAGTTTAAAATATATTAGAGTTTCTGAATTCGGTATTGGAAATTCGATCACATATCGGAATAAATAGGAAATTGTGGTGTACATTTGTTTAAACCCCAATCACTAGCAAGTAAAAATGACTGCTGTGTGTACGATAATCATGAAATAAATTTCGAAACATTTTGATACGCATTTGTTATCGCAACTAGGCGTAATTGTATATACAATGTAGTCAAACACGCAACTGATAGCTTATAAGAAATTTTTAGGATAAACCAGTTTTCAGTGCTTACGTTGAACGCAATTCGCAACACATTGACAAACAACTTCATTTTGTAATTAATTTTTTGTTGCATCTAAATTGTCTACATATTATTATGTCCTCACAAACGGTACGTGAAGCTACAAAAATAAATGCGTTTCATCTCAATTACAAACAATACAAGTTTCGTTTTTTCCAACAACATAGAGCTGTATTGTTCAACGCAATAACCCGTCGTATCGGTTCACTCGCAGCCTCAGCATCCGAAACTTTCGCCGTTGATTAGCTCAGGAAGGTTTAACTCCCCTCTTTGTATAGTCCCTTGATTAAAGCTCTTGGCCTTTAATAAGTTTAGCGGTGTCGGTGCTGATTTCGTCAATACATTGCGCGAACTCAGAGACAATCCGCAATTCTCTAAAATCTGTTTACAATATATTATAAACTCATCATGAAGACATCGAATAATATTTATATTAGATACAGGATGTACAATCGTTGTTACATTACTATAAAATTAAACTTTGTAACTCAGCCCGATGTATAGAATCGTTTTTTTTTTTTATTTGCAATAGTTTGTTCAATTTAAAGAAAAAAACAATGAATCATAACATATTTATAGAGAATTGTGATCTTGATGCTTGAAAGAAATAAAAGTATGCCTGAGTGTAGTAAATGTGTAGGAGATGAGATAGTGGATATTTAGTTTGCAATGAAGATATTGATAGATATAAGATAAATATTGAAGCATATAAACGATAAAGATATTGAAAAGTGTAAAATATTAGAAGTGTGATAAATAAATCAAAGAATATTAAAAACTATTGATAACACACGCTATTAAGATAATTGATAATGTCAAAAATCAGTGAAGGGGCTGGAACTGAAATAAATCCAGGATATCAAAGGAAATAGAAATTAGAATAAAGATCAAAATTGAGACCTTACTCGAGTTTGATATGGGATCTTATAAAAAGCATATCAAAAATTTCTCTTTAATACACATTTTCCATGCATAGATTTTAGAGCTATGCAAGAATATTTCTTCACTATATGTATATTAAGTATGCCCCTTCTTTGCAATGAAGCCTTTGTTGTTATCAGCGTGACCTTTTCCCGTTAGCTTTGGCCCAGCTAGGGCTATCATCTACTCACGTTTCCTACTTCTACAGTTTTTTCACCCTTTGTTTTTGTTTTCGTTCCGTCCTGGCATTTTATTAAGAGTTCTTTCTCATTACGTTTTATGTTTAAAGTTTCCTATAGGATATTTTTTCTCTGAAAAAATCCTTGGTGCAACTTCGAAAATTGCGTGGAAATTCATTCTGGTATTACGCTTTGAATAATCAATGTAAGCGGTTATTCGTGGCGATAGCAAATCTCCGTTCCTCGGATTATCCCTTGCTACTCTTGATTACGATTTTCCATCGTAAGGGACGCAAAGTAACTGCAGATTAATGTCTTTTCAAAAAAAAAATACACCCGGATCTGAATGAGGAAATTAGGGGAACCAAAAGTATAGGAGGAGTCGAAACATAATGAAGGTAATCACGCAATATTTCGATACATGATATAATGCCGCTGCTTATTTTATTAGCGATCATTTAAGTAGAATAATAAAATGGAAAAAAAATTGTAATAATCAGTCCTCACCGCACACTACGTCGGTACGAGAGGATCGAAGTTCAAGATGGTTCATCGATCTGATATGAAAAAAAATTGTAGAACGACATGCCTCAGCAATGGGACGCTTACAAACCTAATTATTGCGTCAAAAAAAATATGTGCAAGTTTTTAAGATTTGCCGAGGTTAATTCACGATACGGTGGCTTGTACACTCATACAAACGACCATATATACAGACAAATAGATAAGAAATCAAAAATTTATTGATTTGAAATCAAATACGCCTAGATAACATAAACTTTCTTCAATGAGTAGTCACATCTGTAGTACCTACTACAGCTTTGAAACTCTTGAAATATTTTAGCGTCAACTACCTAGTTAATTAGTGTTCCTTTATTTTTTCTATTTTCTTAACCATATTATAAAGTACGCGGTGATTTCCTATAATTGTTAATATTGCAATTATATATAATACATCCATTGTCAGCCTTGATCGCTGACATAAATAAACTACATTTTGTCCAATAAATGTTTGTATGTCTAGATAGCTATTTACAATGCCTAAACTACATAAAAATTTTCCTGCAAAAGAAATCTGTGTGGCAAGCCTGTCACAAGTTTATATAACGAGCGAGCCTCGTTAGTCTCACATTAGCTGCGCCCGGTGTGTTGTGTACATTCTGTTAGCTGCGTGTTGTGTTTCTGCGGTTCGCTCAGCTATGTTCATTAGACCAAGTGTGAAATACTATATATAATATGAGGTAACAAATAACACTGTTAAACACAAGAGCAAGTTTAATATAAATTGACTATTTAAACTAAATATTTAAAGAAGTGTTAAGGCAATGTAAAAGGATACTTCCACCGAATTTTATAAATACATAATAGCTTCCGCCCATGGTTCCGCTCGCGTGGAAATAGAATTCCTTTACCTTATATATCGAGCGATCACGATCTTAATCATGATTCTGATAGTTATCTCATTTACGAATCAATACGCGATCCCGCTTTTAATTCCGAACCTGGTCTCGATCTTATCAGATCCCTTTTGTAGCAGACTCCGCTCTCGACCCCAGTCCCGCACTCAATTCTGATCTCAGTACTGCTCCTTATGAGGATTCCTGTTACGCTCTTAATTCTAATTTTAGTCGATTCCGACCTTGCATTCGTTTTCGATTTCGGTATATTCCGGTCTAAACTATCGATGCTAGGGAGCGTCCATAAACTACGTAGCTCGACCAAGGGGGGGGAGGGATAAGCTTAAGCGCTACGCTGAGGCACGTAATAGGGGGGAAGGAGTCGAGAGCAAAGCTACGTGGTTTTTCTTCAGATGAAAATTTTGTTGAATAAGATAATTTGCGTGACCGATGTTAATTTATAACAAGAGGAATCAAATAATTAAATACATTATTTGAAAAAAAATAAACTGTTAATAAATTAATTTATTATTAATTATTTTATTTTATAAATAAATTAATGTATCGTGAAAAAAAACCACGTTCCATTGGGTTGGGGGGGGGTCATAGAAAAGGCTACGTGAGGCCACATGGGGGGAGGGAGGAGTCCTAGAGAGACTAAAATATGACCACGTGGTTTATGGACGTTCCCCTAGCCCTCGTTCCGTTTGAAATTTAGATTGCGATATCGATCACAGTTTTAATTAATTTGGGTGAGATAAATGTTAGTATTGAAATTAAATTTTGACTGTTACTCGGGAATAGTGTTAATTTCTATAAGCTAAAGAATTTTTGTAATCCGTAATAATACAAATATGCAGATAAAACCAAAACGAAATTTCAATTGTCTATTTTACTCAGGGAGTTTCTTATTAATGAAGGAGTTAGTCGAAACCATCCAGTAGTGTGGTTCATCGATACAAATAAGCAGACGAAATGTGGAACAGATGCTAAAAACCTTCCTGTTTGTGAACACAATATATTACCAGTTTCATAGTAAATTACTTATATACATATTGTAATTACTTTTTAAATATTGTTCTGTATGTGGCCAGTTTCGGATACGTAAATAGCAGCCCTATTAATTGTGAAAGGTGCGTCTCCCCACTTTCAATAAGCAATACTCAAACCAAATTTTATAATCGTATGTTCTTGCCTAAGTTTCATACAAAATTAGACGCCCTTTTATTCCGTTAAAAAGCGATTGACGCACACGTTCATGTATTCTCAAATACATAAAAACAATTGAACGTGGGTATTAAAAAAAAAAAAAAAAAATTCTATTTATTAATTTAAATTTAAAAAAAGAATACAATGCTAGTTGGCGATACACAAAAGGAGTATGTGGAAAAAACCCGGGTCAAGCCTCCTGTCCAGGTGCGTAGATCACGAGAGCGAGTCGCGAGAACCGAATGTCTAAATAGAAAGTAGTGTAATACTTGGCGTATATAGAATTCGTGGGCAGATAATTTGAAGAGCTAATCAAACAAACGCAATCTTGCTGCCGTAATATTTAATTTCGATTCTGGATAACAAAACCCGACAAAGGGTACATCTGCGCTACAAAATGTTCCAATTTTCACCAGGATCGCTAAAACAATTCTTAAGTTATAGAAGAACATTCAAAAAGAAATATAGGTAATAGCTTATCATTTGCTCTCACTGCACTCCAATTTTCATCACGATCGATCAAACCGTCCTTTAGTAATAAAATAACATACATATAAACAAACGCCAGTAAAGTGTTATTTGCACATTTACATGTTCTTACAGGCACCAATTTTCATTACAATCGGTGAAATAGTTTTAATTATAAAAGAATATATAGATAGACAAATAGAGAGTAGTATTTTTACAATCATATGATCTGGCTACACTCCAATTTTCATGACAATCAGTCAAATCGTACTTAATTTATAAAAGAACAAACAAATAGTTTGACGGACAATAGTCCATTATTTACGCAATAACATTTTTAAAAATTCTGATTATCATTTTTCAATACGACTAATCGAATCGATGTGAGAATGCGTACATTGCCGGTAATTTCTATTAAATGTTATTTTATTTTTCGACGTAATCGCCTTTTAGCATAATTTAGCACTTGACATATCTTTTTTATTAACTTAAAATTCCTTTCTCAAAAAACTGTTCATTCTGAGTACCTAAAAACTCCTGTACTACAGCGACTACTCCTTCATCATCTTCTAATATCTCTCCGTTCAGATACTCTTTCAACCTTTGAAAAGGATAACTTTTTTTTTTTTTGTATTCAAAGAGCCCGTAACAGTACCTCCACAGTCGATATGACTGAGGACCATTAGCTCCTCTTTACTGGATAAATCATGATATATTAATATCATGATCTTTCCAGCAGAACGGCTTGCCTTAAATTTCTTAGGTGTTGGAGATGATTGTAAGTCATGGATTATAATTTTGTTTCTGGATCATAAGGGTGAAACCACGTTTAGTTTCATCCATGCTTGTAAATCGAGCCAAAATACCATAGGGCTCTTCCTGTAATAGTTTCAAAGAAGCTCGAGAAATGTTCAGCCTGGGCTTGTTTTTGTATATCGACAAGCATTCTGATGACCCAGCGCGCGGATACATTTTTCATCCCAAGACATTTGTATAAAATGCTATGCACACTACTAGTCAAAAATCTTTGTTTCTTCGGCTATAAAACGTATCATGACACCACGATCTACCATAACAATTTTTTAGGCTTTTTACTATTTTTTTCGGTCACTACCGTTGCTGAACGACCCGAGCTAGGGTCATCTTTGATGGATGTTCTTCCACGATTAAATCTAGCGCACCAACGGGCAACTGTAGAATACGGTGGAGCATTTGGTCCTAGAGTATCCTGTAAGTCTTCAATAACCGCGCCTTATTTTAACTGCATGAGCGCAATTGAATTTTAACTGCTTTCAACAACACGCTACAACAGACTACAAAGAAAAATACTTCCATTTTTAAAAAAGAAAAGATTTTAAAAGCATTTCCTTTTTTAAAATCTAATAAATATTCCAGCTTTGCCGGCCAGTATTTACTTTTCTTGGTTCCAAAGAGTTTCTCACTTTGTAGCGGACGCCGCTCGTACTTTCGTGACGCGAGGCGGCGCAGCGCAGACGAGACACGTCACGACAAGCGAGCGCCGATCGGGTGCTGCACGACGATAACCATGAAGTCCGAATAAAAACCAAACTTATAAAAAATATCTAAAACATCATAGGGACCGTATTATGCGCAAACAAATGATGCAAAATCCATGACCGTTCCCCTGCAATTAAATAGGCCTACATAAAAATTACAGCGTGGCCTAACATGATGGGCCTACATAAAAATCCATTCGTGGGATTATAGGACAAATTAATTAATCCATATAATATGGGTTTTGGTGTGAATGTGTGCGTGCATGCCTTTGTGTATGAGAGATAACGTATTATGGAATTTTTGTGACATCAACTTCGTCTTTAGGGTCCCGAGCCAAAATAGCAAAAACGGAACCCTTAGAGTTTCGTCATATCGGTCCGTTCGTAATTTCGTATTAATGAAATTTATAGCGTAAATGTCTTGTGTGAGACGCTACTTAGTTTGGTGGTTAAACAACAAATATAAATATTTCTAGGCTGGCTCTCCATACATGTAACAGAAGCTGAAAAAAATTTATTTTCAGCAAACATCAACGTACGGTACGTACTTTGACAGTTCTTTTAAAAATACTTTAAGGTTTCTAAGCAATTTTTCAGATTACGTGAATTATTTCTAAAATAATCGCACCGAAAGTTGCAGAAATTGTGCCCCCCTCTATTTTCTAAATCGTATGTCCAAAAAATATAATACTTAATAAATACTTTCAATGAAAATTAATTGGAACATGGTCAAATACACTGTTTTTGAGTTATTGCCGTAAAACTGCGCTCCTCGACAAAATGACGTAAGTGCCATGAATTAATCCTCTTTGATTAAGGCTCTTTGCTGATGCACTTTAGTTTAAACTAGTTTAATAGTAATAGTCAATTTGCCTACTTATTTTCTAGTTAGAGGCGACTAAAGTGCTTATAACTATTATGTGCGGGAAACATGGAAAAAGTGTAACAACGTACTTTTTTTATCTGTAGTGCATTTCTTTTAATAGCTTCAGAAGCCTATAATGAGTATGGAACGACATGCTCTTGGCCAGTTTTTTTAATATGCTACATTAAAACTGCTTAAGCCGTGTATAAGTCAATTTAAGACAAATATAATCAATGTCTTTATTGTCATATTTTAATATACACTTAAGGGCATATCTGTAACGGCCTTAACTGAAAGCGAAAACGATCATTACACTGGACTCGAAAAGTTCTATTACTTACAGCAGCAAAGGTAAGATTCTAATACGCAGGCATCTCAATTTACAAATATTTCGGCTGAACATTAATTCAACCCAGACGTTTCCGAGTCTGAGAAAATTAACTCTTGGTGACAAGTTTAAGGAAATCGAATAAGTTTTGAAACAATATTTTGAGCCTGCTCCCTGTCACTGTTGTTATAGATTTTTGTAGCATTTTAGAGAAGCGAACCAACAGAATGGATTGTCATCGCCGCCCATGAGTTACCAGAGTAATCAGTGCGTTGCCGGTTTCTTGGGTAGAAATAAGATATCTTATGGAAGAGAGAGTGAGAAATGGTGGGAATGTTAGGGGAAGATCCGAAGCAGTTTATTATTTATCCAAACGCTGGTACTATAATAGTTTAATTAGATACTTTACAAAGAGAAATAACTACGTGTAGTTCTTATAACTTAAATTGGTCATTGCGAAAAAGTTAATGACTGGCAAGTTTTATTAACCCCACCGTTAAGGTATATAAGGCAGCGTCATCATTGCTGTGACAACGTCCGGGATCCACATTTACGTGCACGATTTACGATAACGTTAAAGATCACTTAACATGGTCCCCGAGGCAGGAGCGAGTTGTTTATCTTGACTAAGTTAAAAAGTCACGGGTCGATTACCTGTCGTCTGTATGGAACTGATACCATCTGATTCCAAAACGAAGCCCTTAAACACTGACTCTTAGCCCCTTTGTGACGTACAGCACATGACCTCTGTCACTATGTATAAATGCCGACAGACATAAATTGTCATAAAAGTCAAGGAAAGGAGTCGTTTGTCGACTTCCTTAGGTGCTTATACCCTACAGCGGCTTTTTTGCTCCTAGCTTCCAAGTTGATGAGTATTCGCATTATCTCAGAGCCTAAGTGCTTGATGGAGATTGATGGACTCGATTTCAAAAAACCGGATAAGAGCGAGTCGGCGTGGCATGGAGAGGGTTCCATACTATAAATCATCGCGTCATTCCTCGGTGAAATGGCGTAACACATTTTAGACGCATTGTCTCTTTACGACCCGTTTGCGTTTACCGCGGGAAAACTGCTTTCAGAACGAGCGGTAAAGTGATAAAGCTAAGTAGTAAAATGTAAATTATTGAAGTATTTGGACCTCTTTCAAGAGTTGTTCATGACATATGACATAGGTTTTAACTGGAAATTGAAAAAAAAAATGAATTTCAACTTTTTCCGTCCAGTATGTTCAGAAAAAATAGACTGAAACAGACAGACAGACATATGTGATCCTATAAATGTCATGTTATCGTTCGTGCATAGATAATACTAAAATCAGTAGTCCGACACCATAATCTACATAGCTAATGTGTACACTCAGCAAAAAATTACCTTTCTTGTGGATTTACCGCAGTCAAAAAATGATAGCATTACTTACCGATACTACAAACATTGTATTGGTTTCGTTGTCGTGTTCAAATGTATCCGAATCAAAACTGCCGTCGAGTGAAAATTGACTGATGAGTGTTTATGTCGAATAAAATTACTTGGTCGGTTCTTCAGAGGACACTTTAAGTTGTCGTAGGCGTTGCTATCGCGAAGGTGATAAGTTGTCAACATGCACTTGGTTAGCGTGGCGACCCAAGTCCCTCAAACCTAAATAAAAGATAGTGGGAGGGATATCTACAATGGGATGATATAAATCAGATGCAGTATAGAAAATATTATATTTCTAAATAAAATAATAATAATATAGGGTCTCATATCTTATGTCGCTTTAAATTTTTATTGTTTTACGAATTCGCTATTTTCAATTGAATCTAAATATATGCCAATCTCCCTTCTTATATGAAAATGTAATCTGGGAGTCATTTCGTTCCGGTGTACACTAAAAAATGCATCTAAATATGATAGATCTTTTGCGTATAAAAGTTGAAAATAGTCCCGTTTGTCGGACATCTGTCCGCCTATCACAATTCATTATCGTAACAAGCGGACGTAGTACGCTTCGAAAGTTAACTAAACACAATACATGGAGAAGGTTAAATCTAAAATAAAAGTGTATCAAAAAATAACAAAATCCTAAAAAAAATTCTCTCTTTTTACTATTTATAAATTAGCAATATCATACTAATTTATAAACAAATTATTGTTAATAAATTAGTGCAATATTGCATCCGCTATTTATCGAGTTAAATATTATTCTATATGGAAACTTATTTTTACATGCCTACCGCGACTTCATTTTTTTAATATCATTTTTGAGGGGGAAACGGGCATGTAGTAGAAAGTATATAGTTGTCGCCACGCATGGACACTCGGAGCCCTAGAGAAGTTACCAGTCAGGAGTGCGTCGTCGGCCTCTTGGATGGAATTGAGGTACGTGATGAAGAGGAGAATGTTGAATGGAGTGGGGTGACGGAGGGAGAATGAACCACTGGACTCTCACTCACCGAGTGAGAATACCCTTTTGCCGAAACGCAACAGCGGTAGATGCTATTGATATGCTGACACGTTTGTATTCTGTGAGAATATTATATCTCACCGATCAAGCATAAATTACTTTTACGCATATGAAAATAATAAGCGCATTTCGCCCTTTCTCCATTAAAAAATCCTTAATTAGGGGCATTGATATTTTGGGTCTCGATTTTCCTTACTTTACAAATATTCAAAATTAGTGTACACGATATATGTTAATAGCAATCACTTCAAAATTTTAAATTTGAATTCGCGTAGTTGTCAAAACAACCTTGAAAAGTGTTCAAAAATTCGTGGAATGTAATTAATTTCTAATATAGTGCATTGATTTGGACATATTTTGAAATTACTTTTTCCTTTGTAGAGTCTTAGAAATTTGAATTTATGATACTTTTTCTTGAATACTAACCTAAATAATAATACCAAAAACTTTTGTTTATTATTTGAATAATTGTTGACATTATTTTATTGATGAATAAATTTAAGCTGCTTATCTATTATAGAAAATACCTTTCTTGCTTTTTTATTCGCCACTCCAATTATTGAGTATTTATATTTGAATTTATTCGTTCCACATAATTTCCCTTGCCCTGACTCTAAAACATAGAGAATATAGTAAGACATACCTGTGTTCTATCTAAAATGCGGTAATAAAACAACAGAGATGATTTAAAATTAATAAGTTTTGTGAAATTTCAATTAAATCCTCTCAATGGATTTTAAATAACAACAGGTGCGTTAGCTCACCTCTCGTTTGTATGACATAGTTATTATTATCTCTAAAACTATTTTTGCAATCAGATTGTGGAAAATAAATTAAAGCTTGTTACATTAAACTTTCGCTCTCAACACACCGAAAGAAATAGAATTTTCTATTGGGAAATGAATAATTAAAAAAAAAAAACTCTCACCAGACAACCCATAAATGGAAACGGACCTCAATGCAATATCTTTTTGTAGTTTATCGTAAAAATTAATGAGTCGAGATGGTTATTGCGTGGAACGTGGATTGCATGGAATTCGCTCAAAAAGGTATATTAGTATTCAATAAAAATAATTACTCGCATATCGCTTCCGTAGTGATTACGGAACTCCGTCACGCGCGCGCCCGACCCGCCCTTAATTAGATGAGGTTCCAAAGGTTGCACATGGGAACCCTAATACTAAGGTTCCATTCTCAGTCAGTCTGTTCGTTCGTTTGTCACAGGGCTGTATCTTTTGAACTGTAATAAGTAGAGTCCTGAAATTTTTATCGAGTAAGTATGACTTCTATAACAACAAATAATAATAATAAAATAAAGTTAAATATTAAAGGAGATCCCAATACAAGATATATATTTTGGCGGCGTTTTTTGTTAAAGCTACTTTTCGACGGTTTTTCCCGAAGTTAATTTTTGTTTTTTGTTTTTCATTATTTGTTTTTCGAAAAATATGTACCGTTCAATATTGTAAGGTGATACGAAACCCTTTTTATACGAGCCTGAGTCGCTCTTTTCTGATTTTCTTCTTATATCCTGAGTTCAAAAGAACTAGATTCAAAGGAATTCTCAGTCTTTTCTTATGAAAACATAAGAAATGCCTGCGAATTTCATCATTTTCTATAAGTAAACACGAAAAGGAAATTCATTTGTCATTTCAATTACAAATTTCATCAAATGTGTCAATTTATTAGAATACATTTGCGTATCGTACTTGAATGAGTGTGTCATACCTTTAATAATCTGTTTATTTATCGATAACTTTAAATAATGTGATAGATGTCGCCGGCTGCGCTAATAAAAACACTAATCAATTGGAGAGTTAAAATGCGAAATAATCGCGTAATTGAAGGTAGGGTGCCTTCTTTAGGGTAATACAATTTGTTTTTCTTTAAATAATTGTATTGCTCGGATAGATCCATTGTGCGCCAACTTGGCTGCAGCACACAAATGGGTCGACTCGTTCGGTGAAATACTCAAACTCTCACAGAATACGGGCATTATTGTACCAGATTCCACTGTTGTCTTTCGTGCACTGACTGAGAGTACCGGAGGCCCATTCTTTGTCCTCCCTCTCCATCAGCCCGATCCCCTTCATCACATATCCTATTCCCTCCCAAAAGGCCGGCAACGTACTAATGACTCTTCTGGGGTTGTAAGTGTCCATGGGCGGCGGTGACCACCTACTCTCTGATCACTCGCCTGCTAGCTTGGCTCTCGAATATTCTATAAAAAGAAAGTTTATAAACGAGCTGTTAAGAGTGATACTTTTCAATAGACATATACCGAGTTTGATCCTGAGCATGGATGAACTGACCACAATAGTTACTTCGTATTTTCGAGAGCGGTTAAGCCTATGACCCCGGAAGCCTTCATTACATCGGCGAAAACGTTCCTTAAGACCCTTCACTAGCATTGAGCCGTGGAGGACTAAGATCCAAGCAATCAGCGTCTACATACATTAGCTCATAGCTGTCTTATTCAGAGTCGCTAGTCTAACTTTAAAACGTGCTTAGACAACAGCTTAACGCGAGTTTACAAAAAAATCTATTCAGAAATCTTCTTTAATTTATAAACACTGTTTAAGCCTCGTTTAGCCGTCGTACAAAAGTTAAACATAGGCAAAGGATGTTTAACAGTGGTCTAAGGATTGTTTTACTGAATATTTGATGTAGGTTGTCAAAAGTGACATTTGACTATCGTGTTTTTGTCATCAAAAACACGATAGACATCAATCTTTAACTTGATGACAAGTTAAAGATTGATTTCTATAAATTGCGAATTATTAATTCGAAGCGCATCTTTAATGGAAGAATTATCTAAAATTAAAGAATTTCACAAATGTTTCAATAAATACAATTTTTTATATTTATTAGAATAAACATACTTTTCAGCAATTTCCTTCCAGGCACATATCTTTTTTTATTAATGTTTGTCAGTTTGTTTAGCGTCGACAATCTGGACTTAATTTTGAAGTATCTGGATTAAAATTTCTTTTTCCATACTACTCCAATTCTCTTCTCTAATTCTTTTAATCGAATTTTCACAGTTCTACTTATTATTTTTACTATTAATTTTGTTTGGTACAAAAGGTGAAAGAAATAGATAAATTACGTAGCTTAAACTATTATTTTGTAGTTCTAAACTTAAGCCGTGCAAAATACTGACATTCATTTTTTTTGCACCAATTACTAGATACTAAATATTTTCGAGTTTTTTAAAACATTTTTTGATCAGAATGTTGCCATTTTAACGCTTAAACACTGTTTAAGTTAGATTGCAGTCTAAGTGTCATTCTGAATTGCTTAATGCCTAAACAGCTGTTTAAGAAGTAAACAGTGTTTAGTTAAACTACCTTTGAACGATGTTTTAAATAATGATTCTGAATAAGGCAGTAGTAGGTGGAATGCTTAAAAATTGATACATAAAAAAAATTAGCCCGAGATTGTTTTATTTGCTAAAAATGAAATCTAAAAATAATAAAAGTCGATCATAATAATAGTAAAATAAACTCACGCCTATTTTCCAAAAGAGTTGGCAAAGGCTATTAAATTTCCAAATGGTACGATCTTTGCATTTGCTTCGCTGATGTCCATCAATCTTTTCATGCAAGCTCGTAGGTTTCGGGCGCTTAAAATCCATCACTCAGAATATATATCCCTCTATCCTGTTAAGTTCTTGTTACTTAGTTTTATTAATTAATATAACTTCATTATACTATATATACTATTTATATATATATATATATATATACATTATATATATACTACCCGCGTATAATATACTAACACGTACTTCGGTTCTATGTTGGAATTAAAAAAAAATATTAGTATTTTCTAAGTATGAGTTGTAATTATTGTGTATAACCAGTGGCTATTATTACAAGTAATTTGTGTCTGTGTTATCTCTCATGGATGTTTAGTACAAAACATAAAATGAACCATTTTCGCGCGCCCTGCATTTTTACCTACCTTTGCAAAAAATAATTTATCTGTTTCCACTCGCGGCGGTGGTGGTTGTGGTACTCTGAGCATTGTTTTTCAAGGTGGTCAGCTTTGATAAACAATAAAAGTGCAAATAAAAGTGTACATTTTATTAAAAATTACTTTTTCGGATTTTTTCATAATCATAAACATTTTCATAAAACATTTTACGTTGATGCTGCAATTAAATAACGCTATCTATGTAGTAACTATCAAAACCTCAAAACAATTTACCTTTCTAGAACGATTCTTTTGAAAAGGTAACGCATTTTTGATTAAGATGGAGCCCCAAGTCAGAGAAAAATTTCAATGCGACAGATGTTCACAAGAAATCACATCTCGATAATTTTTAAAATGCAGGATGTGTTTCAATTATTATGATTTATTATGCACTAATGTAAGTGAAAAACTATGGCAGCAGATCATAAAGAAAAATGGCAATGTGAAAAGTGCATAAATAAATTTCATGAAATGGATAAATGCTCGATAGAAAATTCTTCCTTTGTCAATGTCACCCTGAGAAATCGCTTTAATCAGTCTGGCTGTTCTGCTCCGCCCTTATCCCCCATGAGTACCGATGTTTCTGCAGATCCAGTGATAGAAATGCGTCTTCTACGAAAAGAGATGAGAGCCGCTCGAGCCGAGATGCAGGAGGTCAGGTTGCCTCCAGGTTGCCTGCAGGTCAAGTGCCATATCAAGCCCTACATCAGCTGTTGGCGCCTGAAATGACCGCATCAGCGATCTGGCCGCACGTGTGGAGGCAATCGAATCGCGTCAGTGCCAGCAAGTTACCAATGATGTATCCGCTTTGGAAGGAACCATCGCCGGCCTTAGATCGGAGCTAAATAACCGCGATCAGGATATGCTCTGTAACGATTTGGAGATTGCAGATATTCAGGAAAAAAAAAGAACGAAAGTTCTATACACCTTATACTCAGCGTTGACATCAAATTGGGTGTCAGTTTAGATGAGCGGGACGTCGTCAGTGTCAAGCGTGTCGGTATGACTAGGCGTATGGACTCGAGGGACTCGGAGCGGCCGCGCCCATTAGTGTTGCGGCTGGCGCGCGTGCGCACCGCGACCGGCTGCTGGCGGCGGCGCGCGTGCGGCGCAGCACGACTACGGCTGGAATGGTAGTTTCGTCTCATGAACGTCGTTTATATTAAATGAAAGGCTTACACGATTTAATCGACAGATCTTCTATAGGGCGCGTAGAGATTCGCTGAATGCTAACTGGAAATATATTTGGACCAGAGATGGAAAAATATGTGCCCGGAAAGAACACGGAGCGCCACGACATCGTCTACGCACTAAAACTGATATTTAACAAATTTTTGGGAGAAAATAATGTTACCAGGATTTATTGGAAAATATTGTTTTTTCTTATTCATTAGATTACTGACGTTTCGAATTGTGCTATAATATTTCGATTTTATTTATTTTATAAGTCAACCAAATTTTAGGATAATTTTTTGTATATTGTATTTATGTACTTTAGCGATCTTCAATCAAATGTTGTTCATTTTTGTTTCATATTTTAATAATTATTGTTACCTCAATTTTTTACTTTAATCGAATTAATTTAATTTTAAGGCAAATTTGCCAAAATTATAAGCTAACTTTTTCATACAGCTATAAACTACACAACGACATTGATATCATTATTAGGATGTTTAAATCATTGTATTTTTTACTTGTTTTTTTTAAATTATGTCTATGATTTTTCTAACAGTTGGTCTTTATAATCCAGAATCTTTAGGTAGATATCACGATAAACTTCTAATGGCAGTGTTACACCACTCTGAAGATATTTTGGCAATAAATGAAACGTGGCTGAGGCTCGGTGAGGAAGATAAAGCACCAAATATACCCGGCTATACTCTCTATAGCGTCCCCCGCCCCACCGACATACACCACGGGCGCGGCGGTGGAGTCGCTTCTTATGTTAGAAAGGGTTTAAATGCGAGAATCTGTAAATATCCGGAGAGTTCACCAGTTGAACAGTTTCGGATTAGGTTTAACGTCAATGGGCATAAAATTGTGTTAGGTACAGCGTACCGTCCCCCAGACTAAATGTAGATATTTTTTTAATGCTTTGGTGGATTCCGTAAACACTTTATGTGATTACGATCGCTTGATACTGCTTGGTGATTTTAATATTAATTTATCAGATCCAAATAATGAAAACTCTGCGAAATTCTTTGATTTTGTCGAACTTTTTAATTTAGAACAAGTGGTTTCCTCGCCGACCCATTTCACTGAATATAATAAATCTCTTTTAGACGTTATATACACCGACGCTCGTATTAGAAATGTGTCAACCGACGTCTGCGTTTATCACTTGTAAATTAAATTTGAAGAAACCACACCTGTATTCCAATTTTATTAGCTATAGACCTCTTAAAAATATTAATTTGACTAATTTCAAAAGTGACTTAGAAGGTATTCCGTGGCATAATTGTTTAAATAATACGTATAAGGTTAATGGTATAGTTTCTCTTTTTAATTATTTAGTTAAAGGGTTATCCACGCCCCCCTTAAAAACCGTCTTAATAAAATAACATTATTTTCTTTGGGTGACGGAGAATATTAAGTTTATAACGCGATTTAGAAGTGATTAACATTTGAAATATCTCAATAGCAACAAGCAAAAGCAAAAAAGCAAAAGAACGCGCACCGGAATTACTATAAAGATCTTAAAAAAATGGTTAATATATCTCTCAATAGTGAAAAGCGAACTTATTTTAGGCAGTATATTCATAATAATATAAGTAACTCCAAAACGTTATGGATAAATCTGAAAACAAATGTGCTCCCTCCAAAGTCCAAAATAGAGCTTCCTACCCATCTTAGCTCTCCTGAAGAAATAAATAAGCATTTTCTCACTAAACCTGAATCTAGTCAGATTAATAAATCAGATTTAACTTATTTTGACTTTCATAAATTTAATAATTCTACTTTTAGTATCAAATGTGTGTAAACCAAACAGATAGCTCTAAGATAATTCGTTCCCTCAAATCGAATGCTTTGGACATTGATATGATCTCGTTAGACATGGTTCTGTTAACTATAACTAAATCCTTAGATCTAATAACTTTCATTGTAAATAGATCGATTCAAACGTCAACTTTTCCGCATCAGTGGAGGACATCAATCATTCAGCCTTTACCAAAAATTGCAAACCCCTCAACTTATAAAGATCTTCGACCAATCAGTATCTTACCTTACTTATCTAGAATTATTGAGAAGAACATTTATTTGCAGATTACCACTTATTTGGAAGCTCAAGGCATACTCCCGCAGGCCCAGTCTGGTTTTCGTAAAAATCGAAGCATTGCCACTGCTCTGATAGACATTTGTAGAAATATTCTAGAGGTTCAGGATGCCAGAATGGGAATAATACTAGTTCTGCTTGATTTTTCTCGTGCTTTTGATACAATTAATATATCTCTACTCGTTTCAAAGATGTCAAATTACGGCTTCGACTATGGGCAGGTTTGATAGTTAATTGTCAAATCGACGTCAGTTAGTGGAAGTGCGTAATGGTAAAGGCTTCGTGTGCCTCTCTTCTCTATCAGCGGTTACACGGGTGTACCACAGGGGTCTATTCTAGGGCCGCTTCTTTTTTTTATTTTATATAGCTGACATTATAAGCTGTATAAAGAACTGTAAATACCATATTTATGCAGATAATTTACAATGGTATATTTCTTGTCGTCCAGAGAATCTGAAATCCGTAATAGACACAATAAATGAGGATTTATCTAGAATATTTAAATGGTCCGTTAAAAACTGCCTCACGCCAAACCCCAGTAAATCAAAATTTATGATTCTAAGCTCTAGTCAACAAATTCATAAAATATACAAACATAAACCATATATTGTGCTTGACTCTGAACCTATACAATACACTCAAGAAGTTCGAAGCTGACTATAGATCCCAATTTAAGATTTAAAAACTTACATTCGTGAGATAGTTCGCGACTGCTTCTATCGCTGAAAAGTACTCTATAAAATGCGCAGTTACCTTAACGTTAATCTTCGCATATGGTTAGTAGAATCACTTGTTTTGTCAAACCTCTGCTACTGTGATACTGTGACCGCGCCTTCGTACATCAAGTAAAACTTTAATAGAGCGAGTCCATAATCCCTGTGCTAAGTTTCGTTTTTAGATACCACCTCGAAGCCATATGGCACCGTTTTTGAATAATGCAGGGATGGTAAATATGTCTTCTCGACGCTTTGTCCACTTTGCTGCCCTTCTTTTCGGCGTTGTACAAACAAGGCCCCCTCATACTTATGTGAAAAACTTACATGGTCCTCTTCAGGTCGTCCTAAATGTCTTATCACACCTATTCATGTAACCGCCGCATTTAGGGGCAGTTTTAAGTATGCCGCCTCTAAAGTGTGGAATAATATTCCACCCCATTGCGTAACCTCTCATCAACTCACTCTTTCAAGCGTTCTTTAAAAAAGCACATTTTTTCACTATAGCTGGATGGCATTACCGATCACTTGATATAAAAATTCTTATCCTTAATAACTAAGAAAGGATACACACAATTTAAAAAATAAAAAGACAGAAAAGTGGAATTATTTTTATTATATGTTTACTTTAGATCTGGTTGTATACTGCTACTGATTTAATAATGTGCGTAACAAGGTTCTCAGCACTGCCTTTTTATTTTGTGTGCACAAAATTTGTTGGTACAATTATTAGGGTTTAATTTTAAGTTTTCAGGGCCCAGCTGAAAATCAGCGCTGTGGCTGAGGCTGCAGCATTTTTCTGAGCTGGTCACCCTTTCGGCCTTTTGTTATTATATTTATTATTTAATTTTAATTTGAAAATGTATGTCACTTTATTTCATTTTAAGATGTAATACGTGTTTTACTTTTTGTTTATTTGAGTGCCGAATAAAGGATTATTATTATTATATATATATATATATATTTTTAATTGTAAACATTACGGAATCCTAGCTGAAGTGGTCGCCGGCAAATAACATATCACTTTCAATGTAAAATGATCTAACATAATTTTTTAAAACGACATTATTATATTAAAATTACTGTATTGTGTTGTTCTCTTTAACTTCCACATGTATGATAAGATACGATCAAATGACTGATAATAATATAATATAATTTTGATGGTCCAGTGACAAGACATTCGACTTTCGAACAGCAGGTCCTTAATTTGATTCCGGCCATGTACTGAGTTTTTCTAGGAGTTGAGTCATTTGAGTCAAGAAAATTCATTTACCTATATACCATTTGTTAACAGTGAAAGAAAAACCTTGTAGTGAAAACCATACATACTACTACTACTATTCCGGTAAAAATCACACTCAGTAGAAATTGCACAGACGAAAACCACAATAAATAGAAACCATTTTTATGGCCTTTGAGGCCTGTAAAGAGTAATGACATTGCAACTTAACATATTTGATTCAAATTACTGTGAAAAGTGGATAAGAGCCCAATTTAAATATCCAAGATAATACGTGTGGATATGCAAACATACAAATATGCACGCACATACATGTTCATGTGTCAATTAATAATACAAAGGAATAATACATATTAATAATATAACAGAAAACACATATTTCTCCCAAATTGGTAGTTTGTTATAAAAGGCCATAACAGAACGAAAAATAGGCGTCACTCTCGAAATAAAACTAATAAATAAAAATACAAGGATTAAAAAAAAAACAAAAAAACAAAAAAAAAATGGAGCTTACGCCTTGTTCAGAATTTGTTTCTAACAATTTTAATCTGCCTAAAATGTTAAAATTAATAACTAAAGAATTAAAGTTTTCATATACAAATAAAAGAATCGACTCGTTAAAAAACTTACGGCGTTCACAGTCAAATCGTTTACTTACAAAATTTAACAATATAATTTTTGCTATTCAATAAAATCACAGACGAGAAACTCGAAGCAGTGACGAACGATTTGGGTAATGGAGTTTTGTTAGGATTACGAAACTCTTGAATATTCAGGTGAATAGAGGACCGCCGTCTTTGGACGCCACAGATAATAAAATCGCTTCCAAATAAGACGAGAAATTTACCGAGACCCGTTGAATTTTCGTCAATGGCAATTCGAAAACTTCGCCTCATTATCGAGTGAGATACTGTTTGCTATCAGCCGACTGATGGCGCCGCGCGACGCCATCCGAACGCTCTGAATGGAGTGGTCTTAGAATTGTCGCTGTTAAAGCTAAGTTCGTTCGCCTCGTCCTCAGATCATTTTTAATGAAAAGGGAGTAGATACTACTACGTAAATCGATTGCTAAATAAAATTATAAAATACTTAATTTTGGTTGCGACTCTGTTCATATTGAAAAGGATAATGGCGATACTTGTAGCGGTCTCGATTTCGATGCCCGACCGAATCCGATTAAGCGCATGTTTACAATTTTTAGATTTTTTTTAATTGTCAGCTAAAATCATTTAAGCGTGTGTACAAGGGCAGTGCCCAACATTACTGTTGAATATTTTCAAGCTGTCATAATACCTTCTACTATGAAATACTATAGTAAATAGAAACAACGCCCGCTGGAAACGAATGCTAAACTTGTTTTCCCAAAAATGTAGCGCTTTTTAAACCACTAACTTGGTCGGAGTGAGTATTCAATCGATTTGAACCTCGGTGATTGGTACCGAACCGTTATCGCCAGCGCTAATCAAAAAAGTATTTTCATAAAATACGTTTTGAATATTAATGAAAAACTAAAACATGGTGAAAATTCGAATGAAGTACAATTTAAATGCAATTCGAATTAGCAGGAACTGATCATCAAAAAGCTATATCTTTCGAAAAATCTATGTACGAACCCAACAGCCTATTTTTGGTTGCAAATTTACGTTTACGGTTTAATGACATTTTCTCTCTCTCTGATCTAGCTACTGACTATAATGCATATTGATGGTGTCTCATAAAGAATGCAGTAACTTACTGACGTTAATAATAAAACATTAAATATTTGACAGTCAACTTAGAAACGTGGGCAAATTTTCATAAATTATTTCAAAATAAACGCTTTTAAATTAAGTTGTGAATTGTGAATTTGTAGGCAATTAATAAAACTATTACAAAAAAAAAAATCATAAATAGACATTTAAAAGTACAGAAGCACGATTTTATTTTATTCTTTACTAGCTGCGCTCCGCGGTTTCACCCGCGTGGTGATGGAAAATTGTGATAATGATGATAAAAAGCATTTTATTTTTTTGTAAATTTTTCCATGTTGTTGTATTATTTTGCTATTCGGGACGGAGACAAATCCAACAAATCAAAAATGAAAATCGGTCCAGCTTTTCTCTAGCTAAAAGTGTTCGAACAATTATATTGTGTAATGTATGTAAATTGGAACTAAGTATTTTTTTATGATGATCTCACTAATACGTATTATATTATATTATAAACGCAATAGTTTATAAGGATACACTTCCAAATATATGCTTCCGTATGCATACATATACTGAAGTACCTAGATAGGTACGGAAGTATATGAAAGTATATGATGATTGATGGTAATGCAAAAGTTATAGGTGGCTACTGCAATATACTCCTATAGACTATGTTAAACGACTTATTTTGGTCTGTATAAACATACAGATTTTGCGATTTAGAAACGCGTGAGCAAGCCAAATAGAGCTGGCCGTGGGAAAAATATTACGTGCTGAAATGTATGCCTGCTACCTTTATGATCTGACCCTGCCGCCGCACCGCACCGTAATATCGCGCACTCGCTTGTCTATCGTCATAACTATTCAAATATTTGTCCAAATTATGTAGTGTAGAAGACAAAGTTTATCTTTTTCAAACACCAGATGCGATAAAAGTATTTATTTTGATATAAGGATCAATTTGTTACTACCAAATGTGCGTTAGAAATAAATTATCATTTATTATTGTATTTATGGTTCACTATTTGGCGATAATGGCTTACAAATGAAAAAAAGATATATGTTGTCGCGGATTTTTTTTGTAGGACTATTTAAGATAAATATTTCCATTATACATTATATACGTGTAATTTCAACGGTTTTTTAGGCGCACGCCAGAATATCTCGCTGATGACAGATTTTTTCCTACTTACTTGACACTTTTCGTTATATTTTGGATAATTCACATTATATCTTTATAAATAATAGCCTATGTGTTATTCTAATGTGTAAGCTATATATTATTGTACAGTGTCATTGAAATCCATTCGGTAGTTTTTGCGTGAAAGAGCAACAAACATCCATCCATACAAACTTTCGCGTTTATAATATTAGTATAGATAACGCTTCGATAAAAGTGAAATATTATAAATCTTAAAATCGCGATACGTTTTTATCAAACACATAACGCAATGAAAGTCAGTCGAATACTGCTTTATAAAACATTATATGCGCTAGCGCATACTAGCGTACCTATTTCACGTTTTTGTACGAGCGTTCGTATGTTCAAAAGTGGTAATGACCTTTTTTTTTTATTTTGCAAATATTTTTATAGATGAAGGTGAACGCCCGGATGCATCTAGCTACAGAACTTCTTAAATATAATGGCCATTTACAGGAATACCACTTGCTGAATGACCATCGGTACGTTTCGTCGTAGTGGACGCCCCTTTCGTAATATTATTACCTTATTATCCCATCGTTGCGCTGAAAAAATCGAGAGCAAGAGGAAAGGTTTATGTGTCAGTTTGGATGTAATGAACGCCTATGTCAAGTCTGGTACTCACAAGAATTCTCTTAAAGCTTCCTTTCAATAAGCTTCCCGAGAAAATGTGCATATGGACCGGCATTTTGTTCATATGATAAAGCTTTAAAGTTGCAACTAAAGAGCATACAGGCATACATCCGTTATATAGATAACAGTAATCTAGACGCACTATGATCGACCTAGATTAATAATACATTTCGAGATTATATTGATGAGTGTCGAAACCAACTCGTGTCTAAAATAGAGACGTCCAAATCAAGTTTTGGAATGAGGTAGGCTTAACCTTATCAAATTTAACCCCAGAAATATTCAAATTTGCCTTTTTACTGCTAAAACATTATCCTTTGTTCTTTCTTCATTCTTCGGAAGCAACTTGGTGTTCCATACTATCACATCAAGTATTTGGATCTCTAGTATCCCCATATAGAAAAGCATTCAGTTTCGCAATTATCTGGAGCGCTAAATATAACTAACTTTTAAAAATCTTGAGATGCTTTATAATGTACGATTGTACATCTAAATGGGGCATAGCCTTTTGCCTTATAAGGCATAAGCCCGACCACATGTGACGTACTATTGCCACCTCTGCGGTAATGTGTCTACATGTCAACTGTTGCCTTTTAATCGCACCTAATAGTATCCGGCCAGCTTTGCTTTCATAGCCCACTGACTTTCACCAAAGATGTAATATGTTTTTGCACGCTTTACGCCATATACTATGGAGAGTGCTCTGAAAAATTGTTCAATCTTATTCCTGCTGCTGAATACCGATATCGATCCACTTGCCGGAAATACCATCTTCATCATCTTGTTTGCCAGTATTCTATTGCCTTATGTTCAACACGAATTTTTTTGCCAAGGAGAGTACGCATCACACTATCAGTGGTGTTCCCAAATAACAACGGCTAGAGGGTCTACAGAAAGGGAACTGATAAAAGGAAAGCACCCTTTTACAAGGACGGCAACGCGTTAATGTCTCCCTTGGTGTAGTGAATGTCCAAGGGCGGCGGTTATCGCCTAATTTCTCGTCCTTCGTACGCCCATTTGCCCCTGAAAAATTCTATAGAAATGAACGCAATTGAATTTAACAAGAAAAAAGTATGTATGTTTGCACTTAGACGCAAATAACTACTTTGCACATGGTGCACCTGTTGTAATTTGGACAAAATTATTGATATTGAGTAGTAAGAAAGTCGACAATCAATATTACTATTCTAATAACAATGAGAAATAATGTAGTTTTAATTTGTGTATGAGTATGTATTTATGTGAGTGCATGCATGCGAGCGTGCATGTGTGTTTTATAAAAATAAATGGAATTACTTCTAGATGATTAAAAATATATACGTGTATGTGATTGGTGTCTTGTTATAGAACTTGCAACGTTACACATGCGAATTCATACAAACATACACATACACACACACATTTTCAAACACTTACTTCCCGAATATTTTATGTTTTTTAGCGGGGAAATTAAAAAGTGAACGTTCTATTATCACGTTTTTATAAAATTATAGTGCTTTTAACTGTAACGTGTTTTCGTTCGATTTCCCTGCCTTTCCTCCGAAAACAACACGATTATGCGACAACAAGTAAGGCCGATCCCGAACGCATAAACGGGATAAAAGCATCCTTCGAAATTCAGACCCGGCGGCTGGCGCCCGTTATTGCCGGAGGATTTCCTCAAACAAATTTACCGCCGTCTCATGGAAAATCATTTACGACCGCTCTCCGTGGCCGCGTAACAGATCTGCGATCCGGCGGTTATTTCTCGACGCTTGTGAGTAATGCGGATGCCCTGCCCACACGATAAAGAACCCTTAAAATGTACATGTAATTTATTAAAATCTAACAAAAAAGTAGTTATATGATTTTTTGTATTTTTTTTTTAATTTTCTTAAATAACCGAATTTATTTTTTTCACATTCGCCAATGAGTCTGTTAATTTAAAGGCCGTAAAAATTTGAATTCGAGTCAGCCATTTCATCTTTGGCAAAAACCGTCATTGAAAGACTGCCGATTGTTAAGTTTTATTGTATAGTAACCGGTGAGAGAAAATCAAGTTAGGTAAAGTTCGTAAAAATAGATAAATGATAAATCGATGTCTTCAAAAAAGTGCAGTTTTTTTTATATATCAAAACAACTATGTTCAGTTTCGCTGTATGATATTACATGATGTAGATTTATTTTAATAATCACTAAAGTTTTGGCTTATCCCCTTTTTTATCTGCTTCACAGCTATGAGATATCCTACTCTTCTAAAAGTCCGAATGATTCACTCTCTCTTTCATCTGATATTCTATTTTCTCTTAAAATAACGTCAACGAACTAAATGACTGCTCTGGTATCGCGAGAGTCGATGGACGGCGGTAATCACCCTCTATGTGGTGGGTCGCATGCCCGTTTGTCCCTTAAAATGATATAGAAAAAAAAATTTCAATATTTTAAACAAAAAACATTACAATTATAGACAAATCGAATTTTTTTTTGTTTTATTATCATTTTATTTTTTGTTGTTTTATTATTATTTGCAAATTTTGTTATCGGCGTGTCCTGTGTAACTCCGTATTATGTAGACGTCCATCGGTTCGCGGGTTCGATGGACCAATTCCATGGAGGCCTGTGAAAACGTCGATGGTGACGTTGAGCCCTCGACCGGCCGACCAGGTGAAGCAACGAATCGAAATCTTCTACTCCATAGAATAAAAGATTTCAATGTACGTCGAAGGATAATTATAGTTATATATACACCTTTTTACGTACGTCATTGCCGAGTTTACGAGCTATGAATCCTCGTTGCCACCGAATTCAATGGTCGTTCAAGTCGTGCATGAGATTTTATGCAGTGGTGACATGCTCATCATACTATCAGTTTTTATTTCTAATTGCGTGCATCTCGGAAGGGCCAAGGTTATTATAAAAAAATATATCAGAAATTACTGAAAAACTAACTGTACGTAAACCTCCAAGTCTTAATTTAACATTCTTAGCAACGAGCCACCACCGCTTACCGGGTTCGATCTTGATTTAGGGAAAATCAATCGATGAGTTTTAACTTAAATGAAAACCCTCGGCTCCGTGCCTCGGAGAGCACATTAAGCCGTCGGTCCGAGACGCGTTCATAGTACTGACGACAGCAGTCGATAGCAGCCCTCCATCCGCATTGAGCCAACGTGGAGGATTTAGGTTCCATGGCGCCCGAGCCGAAATAAAAAGGTAGGGAAGGGTTTACGTCAGCAGTGGTGTGAATAAAACGCGGCAGAAAAAGCATAAGCAGCAATAGTGAACATACAGTAAATTACTGGATTTATATATTATTTATTATTATTCTAAACTCATGCCCATTTTCCAGTAGGATAGGCAGAGATCGCAGAGTTCCACATGTAGCAATCTTTGCATATCTCTCTTACTTTACTGACGTCTACCAAACTTTTCCTGTGAGTTTGTTGATTTCGGGTTCTCAAATAATTATTGAGAATACGTTATCATGGTATCCAAAAACATGCGAATTCTGATAACATTGTTAGCTTTGGATGGTAGGGCACTTAAGGTGCCAGGGGGTCGCCGAAGTTGTTTTTTTATTTAAACAACTAATATCGCTGTTTACTTCGTTTATTCAGCTCTTCAAGTCTTATTTTCAAATATTAAATTACTTCAATAGAATACTGGCAATTCCCGTGATTAGTTTTTAAGTTTTTTTTTCCTGTTCTAGACTTTAGTTTTCATGAGTTAAAAAAAATATTTTAAGCATTCAAATTTAAGAATGTAACTAATATCCGAGTGTACAGGCATAGAGGCCAGATGCCTTTTGTCTGACCAGTTACAATGTGATTGGCGTGTCAAGTTTTTCTCACCGTATTCCTTAGGCAAACCCCCCCGCTTTGCTAGTCTAATATTATTATTATATAAATAAATACATAACCTCATACGTATTCAATTTTAGGAACGTATATACTTAAATAATGAACACTATAATTATAAAATTTATGTGAATTAATTTCTTTGTATTAAGAATAAAATTATTATATGAGATATTCATATCGCAAAAATGACTAAGTTGTCTGGAAATTTATGACTGATATAGGAGAATTGTCAAAATACCCCGAATAGTAACTTACCTCGACATAACTCTGAGCATAACACGATCACTTAATACCTACTACAATTTCGCACCGGCTGCATTTTTCCTAAGAAATTTTCATTATTCTTGAGTTTTCAGTAAAACGCAAACACACGCTTCTTCATCTCTATTGTAGAGGGCGCTATTTTCCATACGAGCTCAAAGGCATCAGTGAGTTTTATCTACTAAAGAGGTCATGCTATTTTTTTCTATATAAAATCCTTTTTAGGCAGCGACAAAAGAGCGCACACTCCGTAAGCTTATTGAAAGGTGTCTGATTTGGAGGTAAGGTTACGATTCCCTGATATAAAATTAATAAAGGGTTTTGATGTATATGTTACGATTATCTTTTAATGTACACATCTAAAAATATGCCTCAGTCAACCGTTTGGTTTATACAATTTAGAATACTCAACGCAAGTAACCGCGTCCAGAGAGAAGAAAACGTTGTGTAATATGTAAAATAGGTTTTATTTTATCCACTGCCGTCTCTTAATCTTTTTCGTGGTAGTAACAGTGGTTTAAAAAAAAACGTAAGGGATCAGTGCTTTATATGAACGATGCGGCAGGCTGTTGACGCTGTTTGAACCTTCATATTTTTGGTGATGTCGTCAATTAGTATCAAATCAAAAATAGCTTTATTTCATAGGTAATAGAAATAACATTTGAAATGCGTCAAAAACTATTGTTTTCGACACTAAAATTACCACCCATTCCAAATTCTGTTTCATCATGAGAAGAATAGGCAAGAAACGCAAGGTTTGGTTTTTTTACTCATAGATAGAAAATATTGAGTAATTAATAATTTAATACAACATTTAGAAATAACATGATGAAAGCAATCTAATAGACGAGCGGTTCAATCCCATGGGTTTTTTTTCATTAACGTATTCAGACACAGTACAATAGCCCTTGTCATATAACTTTCTATTAACGAAACGGTTAAATTCATAGAATGGAAAATTTTGAATTTCTGCTGGAACCCTATTATAAAAGCGCACACTTTGCCCCTTAAATGTTTTGTTAACTCTGCTTAAAGGGGTTTTATGAGCAGTAAGATCATTCTTATATCTAGTGTTTCAATTTCATGAATGTCGCTTCTTTTTTTGAACGATTTTATATGATTTTATATAAAGTCGTATATACTAGGTAGACACCAAGTTTTCGTATATGTATTGCGATGCCAAAGTTAAAATATAAATTTCCTTCACTTTTTCTCTGAGAGATGCCATTGGTCTCAAATCATGAACAGCACAAATAGCTCGCTTCTGCAACACGAAATTTGTGTAAATATCGGCTGCGTGACCCCATAACAAGATTCAATAGATCATGAGACTATGAAAAAACTGAAATAAACTAGTCTCGCGGTACTTTCCTCTATAAGTTGCCGAATATTTTTCACTAGCTTTTTCGCCAATCTGGTAATATAAGAATTACAACGCAATTTAGCATCTAAAGTGAGACCAAGGAGTAAGGTTGTGTCCACAATATCCAGTATCTCGTTCTTGACGTTTACGTCGACCGGTTTAGCACTAGTCAAGAAAAAATTAACACTTTTTATTTTCCTTTTATTGAGAAGAAGATTATTAATACTAAACCTTTCAACTATTTCAGAGACGGTATTGTTTATTTCGTCAAAAGCTGGTTGTTATTTATTGTTTTTAAAAAGTAAAGAAGTATCATTAGCAAACAGTACATTCCCATGCCCATCTTTAACAAGATGTGACAGATCATTAATATAAAATAGCAATAGAAATAGTCCAAGAACTGAACCGGGTACATTGATATTGACTACAGATCCCGACGACCTCTTCCCATCAACATCAATTCTTTGAATTCTACCTTTTAAATAAGACTCTAGAAGTGCAAATGATCGACCCGTGACACCATAATGATGTAATTTCCTGATCAATGTATCATGATAAACGCGATGAAAAGCGTTTTGGATAAATCATAGTAAACACTAATTGCGTCTTTTGAATCCACCTAGGCATCTAAAATCTGTTGAATAAGCTCAACACTGGCGTCAGTTGTTGAGTGACCCTTTGTGAATCCAAATTGTTTAGCGTTCATCAAATTATTATTATAAAATTACCCCAATAATTGATTTAAAATAAGCTTTTCAAAAATTTTACTGAGTGTTGGTAGTATTCATATCGGTCTAAAGTTAGAAGGATCAGATATTCTACCGGATTTAAATAATGAAATTACTTTACTCTGCTTAATTAGATCAGGAAACACACCACAATCGACGGACTCAGAGATTGGGATCAGATTTGATATGCATGGGAAAACGTTTCGTAATTTCTTAGGACAACAGTTTCCAAAGATGTCGATAAAAAGCAATTTCGGATCTATTTAGGAAGGGAAGACTCATCAGAAATCCTTAAGTAGAAATTCTCCGTAATCAAAAAATCCGGTTTCGTTAAACGTCTGGAAAATCAAAGCAATTAATCAATCAATTTAGAACTTAATGACGATTTATATTTAGGCTCTAATTTGTGGCCGGACGTTGTATAATTCAGACGCTTTATACATCTCAAGCAGCTGTCGGCGAAGGCGGGTAATACGTAAATTAATCTCAATTTAAATAGACGTAATTAGCAACAGTAAAATAATCAATTTCAACTGTCAAAATATCAGGCGAAGCATCAAACGTGTTCATCGATAGCGTGATCTATGTCGTAGTACGGTTGTGGTATCTGTCGGGACGTATTAACAACCAATCCGACCGTTGTCGGTAATGAATGTACGTCAGGAAGGCGGTTGTCGGGCTAAATGGAAATCGTCATAACAATTTAAATTTCATAATAAACTCAATAATTAATAATGAATTAGTGTAGTAATTTGAAATTTTACATTTAATACAAAATGATAAATGTTAAAAGAAATCACTTAGCTAAATCTTAATTAATGTCAAAGGAATCGCCTCCCAGGACTGCCGTGGACTTGTCGACTGGTGTATCATAAGGCCGTTCCCGCGACGTGGTGTCGATCCGGAAACAAAATAGCATGTTTTGTAATGCAAAGACCACAGAATGTGATAATGAGCGAACCGTAGCCATAAAAGAGTTGATCTACGGAACCACGTGACATACTATTCATGTGCGCGTACATGCCTATCGATCGTCTTGATAATCTACCAGTTTTCTCGATGTGTTTGCACGAATTGTGTTCTATTTTAAAAATTTGTGGTGTTGTATCAGTATTTATTATCAGCGAATTCAATGATTGATCATCTATAAACTCCTTTATATAATGAATCGTTTAGCTTCTGTGAGACACAGCGCTGAATTTGTGTGAGCATAATAAATTTAGACATATTCTCCAATGCTTACAAGTATATGAGTGAGACTCGCGGAAGTGAAGACAATGGTCTGGTGAATCTAGAAATGCTTTAGTCAAGAAATGGTTTTAGAAAAACTTTGTATGGTCTTTAAGAAAAAATATTTTGCTGAAATTTTAATTTTTTTTTTTAACAAAGAAAAATGTAGTAAGAGCAAAATAAGTATTGACAGCTTGATCTTTCTGGCAAATATTACATTCTTAAGTCATTTTTGTTTAAATAAGTTTTTAGAACATAATTTAAATCAATTAATTGGTGAGGGAAGGTTTTTTTGTGCTGGATCCTAGACTATTTGATATACTATATCCAAAATAAAAATGTCATATGATGTTTATTGACCTGACTATTTTTCTTTATTAGTTGAAGGTAATTCAGGATTATTAGAAGTAAGTGTACGGTGACACGTTATCGATGTAATGACATTATTGGGGAACTAAAAATTGTGTTGTTAATCCCGTAATTGAAAATTGTACAGGAAATACAACGGATGAAACTAATGGCACTATCGACACTATCACTAGCGACTATTATCCTAAAAGTTTTGTATAGGGTTTTACGTATACATCTCAGCAAACGTATTGGTTTTTTATAGCAGATTGATAGGCAAAAGAACATGCGAACCATCAAAAAGCAGGTCGTCACCACACCACCCATGGACACTCACAACCCCAAAAGAGATATCAGTGCGTTGCCGGCCTCTTGGGTAGGAATGGGATATCTGTTGTTGGAGGTGTTAGGAGGGAATTGAATTGGAGAGCGGGCTGTTGAAGGGGAAAATGAGTTACCGCAACTCACACTCACTGAGTGAAATGCAATAGTCGAGAATGATTAATGGACCAGATTTATGAAGAAAACATGCAATACTCTAACTTAAGGTTCAGTATCGTAACATTTTTAAAGCTCAAATTGAATTCCCGCGCTTTTGCAGGACATCAGGTATGATGCTAGTATAGATGATTTTTTGCAGTGATGCGAAAAGGCATTACACCAGTGTTGTTGCAGGTGTGGGAAGTCACGATTGGCGTTATGAGGATGACTCAAGGCAAAAGTTGTCTTCAGTTGATCGATCGATGTATACATCCACGCGCGTACGTCTCGAAATGGAAACCTCCATTTTAATTTTAAACTTAATTTTAATATTCATATTAATCTCAACAATCATGTCATTACCTTTAATACTAATATATTTTGTAAGAATACAACTCACCAATCATGGAGAAACTTAGCATGAATGTAAACTTATTATTATTATTATAGCATCTTAAAAAATGAGACACCTGAGACAATAATAGTTAACACATCTAGATTAATAAAAATAGCAATACAAATTATTTCTAGAGAGATTTAAGAAAATAACCTTTTGAATTACCTACTAAAGTGGCTTTTTCTGCATAGTCACGCAGTTCCTTCGAATTAGGCGGTGGTTTAAGTGTTCATCGTTAGAAGCTGATAGCTGTAAGAAATTAGTGTTTAAGACATCCACTTGCGACGAAGGAGAAATAATTTCAAATACAAGCCCCGGCCTATTCAGGTCACTTTGTCTAGCTTATGTTGATTATTGTTTCTACCCTATTTAATTTGATCCTCCTTGTACTACTGACATAGATGTATCTCAAGGCATTTATTTATTTTTCTTTTATACTTTGTGTTTTCAGTGTTTTAAAGATATTGTGTGACAAAGAGTCAAAGGTTTTTTGGTATTCTACGAAAGCTACATATATATTGCCTGCGGAGTTTTAAATATTTTTTATCATTCGGTCGATCACTTGAATACGCTCCGCTGTGCTGAAACCACTTCTGAATTCGGAAGATCGGTTGGTGTTGGTCAATATTTTACAATATTCTTTTAAGCAGACAGGAAGCAAATAATTTGTGAAGACAAAATATGAAAATTATTGGATAATAATTCACTTTGTCAGTTGGACCGAAATTTTTATATGGCAAGAGAATTCAAATTCTGTTCATAGGCATGACACAACACTTCGTCTAAAATTTTGTTCCTTAGAAGCGTGATAGGTCTCAGCAGTAATAAAGTATTTGCGAATTTAATTCATTCGTTTGTAATCCCATTTGGTCTCAAGCTTTTTTTACTATCAAAGCTTCATTGTTTATCTCAGGATTTCAGGCCCTGTAAACACTTGCATTGCGAAAATCTCCTTGCCTTGATTAACAATACTCGTTCCTTTTTATGAGTTCTGGCAGACAGATAGTTTTGGGTAAAAGTTTGTAGCTAGAGATTTACGATCTCTATTCGCGATTTACTTAAGGTAGAGCCGGACTGAAATCATGAAATCCATTTCTTTGAACCGTTCAGTGTTTTATATGCTTTTGTAGCAGATCAAGACGTTACAGAGCGTCTTTGTATAGTATTTGTTCTGTAGCTATCGCAATCGATTTTTATTCCTTTGTTTGTAATTTTCTAAAGTTGTTCTAGTTTTCTTTATCGGTCTTGTTCAGTTTTTGAATACCTTACGGCTTATTTCTTTCTTTCATAAGCTCTAGTGCTTTTTTGATAAGATTCTGCAATCCTTATTTTTTTATTACTTTCTATACTTTTCAGTAATACGCCATACTGTTTTTTGGCAACGTTCTTCGGCTTTATATTATCATGTGATATTAAAAGGTTTTTGAAAATAAATTCCGTTTTGTAGTCATAATATATAATAAATCTCATAATACATAATAAATCTTTAGTCTTTTTTTCTGGAAAGGTTCTCGTGCAACTGTTTTTAGGTTTCATCTTAAATATTCTATTCGAAATTTTCAGGTTGTATTTGTACACCGATTGAATGAGACTCTGTTTATGGATACTCTTGTTCCCATATTTTGTGATTTTTTTAATCTTTTCTTAAAATTTTATCTTGACTGGGAATTCCTAGATATAATATACAGAGACATCAATAAACTATTACTTTTTTTATCACAAAGGAAAATACCATAACGAAAACCATATGCTGGAGAAGACTAATTAAAACTAGTAGTCGCTTCGTGGTTGATATTCGACCGTGATTCGTTTTAATTTTAGCTTTGGATGTTATTGAGGTTCTTTTGTCAAAGTGTATATCTCTATAATAATTGCATATACTTTTTGAAAATATTGTACTTTTAAGTCAGCTGTGGGCGTGTCTGTATTAAAAGTCGAAGACGATCTTCGTGACGTCACTTTGTTTCTTCCATAGGATGGTCAGGTCAGATGAAGAAAGTGACGACATGGATCCTTAGTTCTACAAAAAAATACACTAAAATATATTTTGAGTTCACAGAAGCGCGATAAAAGTCATTCCTTTAATGAGTTTGTGCCGTTAAAAAGAATATTAAAAATACTACAGTTTTTTTTGCAGACTTTGCTCACGCGTTTTCTATATGTATAAAAAGGGTAAACAATTGTAAAAAAAAGAAGAGTTTCGCTTCACATAAATTGTCATGAATATGTGTCGTTGTTTAAAAGCAATGCATACACAATAAAAAGGAACGTAACCATATGTCTTGTACTATAAAAATTGGCCCTGATTTATTTAGCTGATTGATTGAGATTTATTTCAATATACTTATACCTCACCAAATATATTGTGTAATCGTGTTTTTTCCATCTCCTGATGTAGGGAAAATTTATTATTAATACTATAAATTATCTTATTGGATATGATTAGAATTGACTTTATCAAATGAATTAGGTGTGATATGTGTGTACTTTGATTTAGATGATTAAGTGAAGTAGGAATGATTTAGGAGTTGCTTAGATATGAAATTGATTTATTCATAATTTATCAGGTGAGATGTGAGTTTATCACTTGATTTGACTGTTTAGGTTGGTTGACTTATTTGATTGATTATTCAATACTAATTGCTAGGCGATTTAATTTTAGTGATTATTTTAATCATGATGTGCATTTGTTTGTATATTAATTTTGTAAATTTTAATTGCAGTGCATGTATATATGTCATTACTTTAATGTGGAAGAAGTCGTGGAAGCTTGCTTTGCGTTGGCATCCTTAAAAAAAAAAAGGAGAAAGTGGTATTTGCACTTACAATAACAATGGAAGGGAATAATCGACCGGGCCATGTATTATTTTAAGTCAACAAAGAGTTGTGCACGCGAGAAACAGTTGCTTTACGGAGGCAGACGAAGTTGGGTTTTGGAGAAAAGCGTGGTTAGCTCGGTTCGCATCCCGGAGAAATCGAGACTGTCCGCGCATCGTTTTGCGCGACTTTGTTTTAATCAAGATTTTGGGAGTTTTTTTCTGCCTGTATCAAGATGAGTGAGTTGTGTCAGCTAAGCGGTTTTCAGCAATTTCGTAATAAATAATTATACTTCAGGTTGGCAGTTCATTCGTCTGAATGAGTGTAGGCGCCCGGAAAATGTCCCTAATTTTGAGATAAAGTTTATTGACTGATATACTATATTTCCCCTTTTACATTTGATCTATCTAGATGACATTCTAATGTCAATTTCTTAATAATGTTTTTTTTAAATAAATCTATTTAAAAGTACCAGAGGTAAATGAGCAGGTCAGAACTGTTCGTCGATGGTTACAAGGTCTCTAACGAAGGTCCATCTGCAAGGAGATCAGATCTAACTTCTGGCACCATTGCAAATCGAACTCTTATTCAAAGAGATGTTTCTGGTGCGAGGAAAATAATTATTTTGATAGAATCATGTACTAAATAATTGGCTAAAATACATGCAGTTTAAATATAGAAAATCATTCGCAGCACAGTAATGATAATCATATTTTAATTAAACTCTTGACTAGCAGTTTTTAATGCTTACATTTTATTTTATTTTATTTCATTTTCTAATTCAATTTTAATGTACAATATTTTAATTCATTGCGTATTGTTTAAAATGTGTTATTTGATATTGTGTAATAGTTCTAAAGTGTAATTTCTTTGAAGTTCATTTATTTACAGGAATTTATTTAGGTATGGTTTATATACGTATTGAAAGAGTAAATAGTCTTTCAATACATATATTAATGTATCAAAGCGCTCTACCGCACGCACGAATTTTAATCATAGGTTTGATTGATTCTATTAAGACAACGTTTTATTGAAATTATTTTGTCTCATTTGAGGTTCGAGTTAATACCTGCTGATGCTTTGATGTATAGATGTTAATCGATTTAACTATAATATAGATAATCTTATACTGAGCTTTTACGTTGCTAATTGTAGTGTTAAAAACGATAATTCTGAGGTTACTGTGCTTAAGAAATCTCGAGTATACCACTTTATTTTGTACAGACATTTTCTTTGTAAGTGAAACTGCAGAATACTCAAAGAATTAAATATATATTTTTTTCATAACAAAAAGCATATGTATGTGCTGGGTGCTGTTTGAAGTTGTTCTGTGTACCCTATCCCCAAAACTCCATACAGTGGCAAATCATTAGAATGGAGGAGAGAAGAACTCACCCTTGTATGTGATGTTGTCTTCACTCTCGGCGGTCACAGTGACTTCTAGGACAATTGCGAGTTTGTACTCTTCTTCATACAGAACACTCAGAATACACTTGCGTTACACAATATTAAAAATTAATTATTATAAGATATAAGGTAATGAGAGAATTTGCGGTTGCATTTGCATTCGAGAAGTAAGCGAGTGCGTGGAGGAACTCATTAAGTTGCAGGCGTAAAACATGGGCTATTTGACATTGTATTTAAATTAAAGAAAACGGCGTGAATGGCATATGCATATAATTTTGATTGTATATACCATACTATCGTAGGGATTGTGTGGCTTCACTATGCCACAAATAACATAAAAGACTCGGCAAAAATGTGCCGCCTAAATCTTAAACTCGACAGAGAGCTAGATTGCGGTCGCTCCGATCTAAGCTCTGCTGTGGCAGAGACCACTGGGAAAATAGCCTGACGCAATAAGTACGGAAAGAGAGTTCACAGCTCTATTTTTCGTAGAGCGTGGAAATAAAAACGAAACATGAAACATCAGCCCATGAACTTTCGCGACAATCCAATGAATGCCTAGGGTCGGACCTTGAATCTTGGGACAGCGAGCTCCTGTTCCCGATTCAAAGCCAGACTGTTACGTATTACATAATTTTACTAAGCTAATTGATTAGATTAATGATTAACAACCTTTTATGGACTGTCGCCCCCTTTTCAAGAAAATAAAATTCCAACACCCCCCTATACATAATAGTTAATTATACCAATTTTATATGTCTTTCTATCATCTATTAATAATCACAAATTAAAAGTTAATTCTCTCTCTCTCTCTCTGTAATCGTGCTACTTGTGGTCGAAGGCAAGGGTCGTCATTATAAATTATTTAAAAATACTAAAACATGTTGTAATAGAAACATTTAATTCAGACAAAGACCGTACAAGGTGTTATGAACAAAATTATAACTTAACCAACAAATGCAAAACAATACACAAAGCTGGAGCACCCCGCACTAGGGCACTGCACGAAGGCAAAGATTATTCAAAATTAGTAAAAAATATTATAAAAAAAAACAATATTTAATTATAAAAAAAACATCAATGAGATGGTTGAGGCTGAGGAAGTTTCAACAATTTGTTAAAGTCGGGTATCAATTTAGTTAACATCAGTTGGAAATCACCACGCTCAGTGGATCTGCAGTCTGTTTTTTTTTTCTTAGACAGTGAATTAGCTACTGCACTAAACCCACGCTCAGTCAAATATAACGAAGGAAACGTAATTAAAAATTTCTTTACTATTTCTCACAACCCAGGACGGAGAAATGACATAGATTTTTGGAGCCAGAACTCTTAGTATCCATTTCTGAATTTTACTTTTAATTCTTCGTTAGTTGTGAGTTCTATGAGTTCTTCTTTTATGTTTGATGATTCTGCTGTATTCGACTTTGAAAAAAGGGTCTGAAACCCGGCTTGAATATTTAAAATTTCCTGTAATCATTCTGTAGAATCAGCATGAAGAGCATCCATTTGTTGGCGGTAAGTAAGTAAATCTTTCTGTTTTACCGATAAAGTTGATAATGTCGGAAAGAAGTTTTATTCCCTTCTTCATAGATTTCGTTTGAATAGAAGAAGTTTTCCCACAATAGCAGCCATGACGTTCTTTGTTTTTATCAAATTCAACTCATCACCCTGCAATTGTAAATTAATGTAATTGAATATTTTAAAAAGATCTGTCAAATAAGTGATGTCATTTTTAGACGCAATGAAGTTTCCGCGCAGTTCATCGTCTCTGTTTTCAAGGAAGTCTCATACTGAGTCAAATAGATCGCAGAAGCAATTCAGAAAAACGCCTTTTGGAAACCATCATACTTCTGTAAGCAGCAGTAAGCGATTATAGTCTGAAGAATTGGAGTAAATATGATGAATCATTTTCACTACAAAGTTGCCCAAATAATCTGTCATTTAATGAATTGCTTCTAATCTTGTTGACTTTCATAATGTAATGGAGCAACGCAAGCAGGCGTTTATTAAGAATTTTTGCAACCAAGTGCTGATGATAAATAACACAATGTACAATGAGTACATTTGGTAGTGCTTGTTTTAAATGCGCAATAAAACCCTTACGACTTCCCTCATTGCTGGAGCACCATCTGTAGCAACTGATAAAATATTTCTTTCGATATAGGAATTCGAATAGGAACGATTCTTCTTTGAACTGTATTATTATTCAAATGAATTTTTTTGATGATATCTGATAGCGTCTTATGATGAAGAACAGTTTCAATTATCTCTTTGACTGCCGGCAAAATGAATTCCTCGAAAATTTTGAGTGGTTTTCGCGCTTTTGCGATTGATAACGAAATATTATATGAAACTTGTAGTCCATTATTTTCTTGTTTAGAACACCATGCAAAGAGATTTGATATAGTTGATTATTTTAAATATTTCTTTCGAAGTCCTTGAAAATAGGATAAATCTTTATCCTTTTTATCATTTTGCAAAAAACAAATGGCACATTAATGCAATATACGTAATAAAATTGCCAACGAGTTCCATTTTTTTTAATTTAAACATTTTTTTTTACTATATAGTTTCTAAGAGGACAGTTCAAATTTTTCAGTGTCAACTACGAAGTGTCCAAAAAGAGAGAGTCAATTTTTCAATAGTTTAGATCGAATAGTAAGTTACACAAAACGTTTCATTGTCGAAAGTTTCGTATGTTACCTCATCTTTCGGAAAAGCTCTCATAAAACTTCTGAAACACAGTCGATACACTCGTCGTTCTGCACTTGGAAATATTTTTTTTATTTATTTTTTAGCTTTTATTCAGTTGACAAAAAAAACTAAAACATTTCTGAAATTAAAAAAATGGTGTCCGATGTGATGTAATGACAGATGACAAGTTAAACTAACATAGACTTGAACGACACTATAGAAGCTCAAAATAGATGCTTTTACCTTTCCATTTTATTTATACGATAAATCAAGTTATAAATGAAATAAACTGACCAACAATCTGATTGTTTCTTTAAGACAATTTTTATTAACATTGCTCACAATTCACAATTGATCGCATCTTTTAATTATCATTTTGGAGTGGAGAAATATTCAAATCTATAACATTTACAATGGGATTATGACAACTAAAGTAAGATACGAAATGTTTGAATAACCACGCGCATGCGCTTGGGATCTGCCGACTCACTCTCTTTCTCTCTCCTACTTTCTACCTTTTTCTCTCTCTCTCTTTTGCGTTGGAATATTGGACGCTACTCGACGTTGCTAACTTTCGCGCTGGCCTGTAACAGGTACAGGCGCGCAGGCCTGTACGCGCATGCATTCGAGTGCCTTATTTTATTTATTCTCGCTCTGTCTCTTTCTATTCTCCCTCCCCAAGAGCGTTAAACGTTTAACGTAACAGTGCTTTCATATCCCCTGCATGGTAGCGTTATACGTTTAACGTTACCTTGTTGAAAGTCGCATTAGAAGTTTCACTTTAAAAATATTTTTATAAATAAATGTATAGTAAAAAGGTATATTTTTGTAGATGTATGTTCATGTGCGATATGTTGTGATATATGTATTTAAATATATATAGTATTATATAGTTAAATTTCAAAATAAATGTACTATAACAAAAAGAAAACAAACTACAATAATTTGTAATTATTATTATACAATAATAATAATTGAATTATGATTCCTCACAAATTAACACTTTACTGTAATAATGGTGCCTTTTTAATTGACGGCCATTGCAATTCCAGTTGAGATATGTGGCGATTTGACACCTCCGCTTTGTATCTATTTTTAGTAAAAATAAATGAGTTTAATATCAGGATTAGAATTATTTTCAAATCTTGAATAGCTTAATGAAAATGTTATGTGGTTTTCGTGATAAAATAGTGAATATTACTATATGTACCGTGAATGAACATACAAAATGAATGTTGTAATTACAATATAGGTTGTGTAACTTACCAATTATATTTCCGTTAGAATATAAAGTCTGTGATAATGTGAGTATTTAATGGGTAATCAGAATCTAATTGTAAGCCGGAAAAAAATTCAGTAACATCATAATTATCAACATTCAGTTAATTTTACGAAGTATTTGGTAAGGACGCGCTTTACGATGAAACATCCAGTGCAATTGCGCGTCCCAAGGGAGGTATTTGATTTCTGGGTCTGCCCTCGAGGGATCAACTAACAACACTAAGTAGCGGCTTATACAAGACATCTATACTCTAAATTTCATAAATAAAGATTTTGTAGTTTTTGAATAAAATGCTTGTGACACACGGACCGACGAACGGACTGATGGATGGACATGACGGAACCATAAGGGTTCCGGTATTGCCAATTTGGTTTAAATCCCTAAAAAAGTGTATATTTTTTAATCAAAATGAACTGTGAGACCATTAAAATAACTGCGACATCTTGTATAAAAAGCTGTCATTAAATTGCCAATTGACAAGGGAAATTCTATTTACTTAATAAACACCGATATTTACCGCTGTTCCACCAAGGAGTTCTCGAGTCGAATCAAATTGTTCGTTTTGTGCCTCCGATATCTGAAATGAAAAATTCCTGAGAAGGGATGCCCCACACTGGGATGATAAAACAAATCCTAAATTTTCTAGATTCTAGAAGTTTAATCAAAGACTTTTAAATCAATTCATATATATGCAGCTGGATCCCATGTGTTTCTCGACATCATACTGTAATATGTTTGGGTTTGTGTTCTTTATTTTCTTTTTATTCTCGACTCTCACGGAATAGATGATTGTATGAATACGGAAGGTATCGTAAAAAAAAAATATGGTAAATTACAAGCTCCCTGAGGCTTCGTTCAACGAAACATAAAAACATGTTTATCTCTATTTCTACCCTAGATAGATTTCTATTGATGTCATCTATAACTATATAAAAATCTGACTAGATTTTTATGTAGTTATAGATGACATCCTACTTCTAATGTCCTATTTCTGACAATAAGAGACATCAGATTGCATGCAAATTTGCTTATCTAGTTGTTCCTAGAATCATTTTCGAAAATTTATTTTTTTTTTTGGAGTTCAAGGTAATATACAGATTTTTTGGATTGGCTGTGTATTGTAAGATTAGTGATTTACACAATATATGATGTTTCCGTAGTAAATCTGTACCCTGTTATTTGCTTGCATTATTTTTATAGTACCAACCATAAAAAACGAGTACCCCTTTTAAACCCTTATTAATGGTAAATTGTAATTTGAATCGGAATCAAAAATTAAATGGCCATTTGCTGGAGTTTTGACTAATGTTAGTATTTATCAAAACAACGAACTTTCTTGTCAAATTGTTGTGCAAAAAGTATCTAAAACATATAAGAAGTACTTCTTTCTACTGCATACACTGTACCCAATTTCTACTTTGTAGGTATAAGTTTTCAGCTTTTGAATATTTAGAGATGTATATACTAGCTCCTGTCCGCCGCTTCGCCAGTGTAGACAGATTACACATCAACCAATTCACGATCCTGATCCTTATCTTGTTCTCGATTTCGACCTCTTCTTATTCTGATTCCGGTCACGACCTTGATTCTAATTTCGGGGTCACCGTCGATTACGTTCTTGGTCCCGTTTTCTACTTCGAATCTCCCCTTCCCTCGAAAGCCCTCCAATGCACGACCTGAAACTTTGTATACACGGTCAGTTTTAGTATCGAAATTTAATATTTTATGTTATTTTGCAAATTCCAAAGAATGTACAAAAGTTATGTTCATAAATAAACACTAAAAAGCATCGAAATAAAACACCAAGCAAATGATTGACACTAGATATAAAAATCAATTTTTTTTATGTAAGTGGGATACAAAACATTTATTTCAGGCTTAGAAAATAAAAAAAAGAAGTTGAACGTCTTGCGACGTTATTTTGATTTACACTAGGTTGGCATTGCTTATTAGGGTTCTACGCCATAATGGCAAGAATGGAAACCTTATAGTTTCGTCATGTCCATCCGTTCGTTAGTCTGTATGTCACAGGCATTTTACTCAAGAACTATAAGATGTATATTGATGAAATTCGGAGTATAAGGGTATTATATGAGCCGCTACTTAGTTTTATAGTTAAATAACAAAAATAAATATTTCTTTAGGAGCACTTTATACATGAAACAAAAACTGAAAAAAAAAATTTCATCGAACGTCAACATATAATACATATTTCGTCAGTTCTTTTAGAAACACTTTAAGGTGTTTAAGCCATTTTTCTGATTACGTGAATAATTTCGGAAATAATCACTCCGTAAGATCCCCTCTCCTCTATTTTCTAAATCGTAAGTTCTAAAAATATGAAAAAATTACCAAGAATACACTTAATAAATACTTTGAACAAGAATTGTTTTGAAGATCATCGGATATATCGTTTTTGAGTTAATTCCGAAAAACTGCGCGTCCCAATAAAAAACATAAGTGCCATGGACATACTCTCTTTTGCCGGTGCACTTTAGTTAGCATTAGTTTAAGAGTAATAGTTGACTTACCTGCTTCTTTCTCTAGTTATAGACGACTAAAGTGCTTATACTTATTCTGTACGAGAAAAATGGAAAAAAATGTAACGACGCAATTTTTTCTTATGTAATTCATTTCTTTATGCAGACTTCACCATAATGTTTCCTCTAGCTTTAAAATACATTCAATGTGCATATGAACTAGAAAAAACTTTCAGTGACGCAAACAGTGAGGTCTCTTGAACTCTTGCTGACAGTCTACTAGATAGAATTGATAACCTTTAGGGCTTACCAGCTCACTGCTCCATGTTTACTTGTTATTCGATGCCCCCTGCTATGGGTCCAAATTTTTAAATGAGCAAGGTTTCGAATCTATGACTGTTTTAAAACAATTGTTGTAATCTTTCATATAGATCCTTTAGGATGTACGTCGAACTCTTATGTAGATATTCGAACTTTGAATGTATACAATATATTACCAAAAAAATCATCGCTTGGCGCATTTTCTGAGGAACCACAACAACCCGCGATTTTGTAATTTTTTTTAAAGATCTTGCCTGTGTTTTAACATGAGCTGACATGTCAAATAGGTCCATAGTGGGGGCGAACCAAAGTTCTACGAAATCATCTCCTAAACAACGACCGTTTTACTGATTATGACAAGTCATGCGCCGTCGTAGTAAGCTCATAAAATTCAAGCAATGATTATTATAATTTTTTTTTTGTTCCATACTCGAATAGCCAGAACGGAACACTCATAAATGCACCTCGGTGAGTGTCCGTCTTTCTGTTTGCCTGTCATAGACGTTTTCGTCAGAGTCTTGATTGATTAGACGTCGAAACCTGGATGCTCATAGTGATACCGAAATACGAAGGCGTCGTTTGATAGTTGAACTTAGGGGTTCTTGGTTTTGGTGATCAAATGGCAACCATAAAATACTTATTGTGGTCATCGTGTGGCTTGTTGAATAAGCATTATTGGAGGCAAGTAAATATATGTAGCACGTCTTACATTTTAAAATTTAAGATATGCTACACATACAATTTTTTTCGGTATTGAAAAAAAAACTTAAAATAGCTGTTCACGAGATTATCTTTGAAACCATAAAATACATGACAAATGAAGAAAAATGGCAGAATGTAACTCTATTTTCTTACTTAAAATAAAAATCGTAGCTGATATTGAAACAGCGAATTTTCGGCTGTTTTCTATGATATAAGGTGATAATGTGTGAATGAAAGTTTTCTAACTGATATATTTTTTTGATAGTAAAAATTGCATTAAAATGTATCAGGTTTATATAATAAGTATGACAAAAAAATAAAGTACGCAACACGAACTAAGCGAACCGGTTCAAACTTGTTAGGATTTTTTTAATATAATCTCTTCAAAGGCCATTTGGAATAAAAAAAAGACGGACGGCCACCGACTACATTTCGAATGTTAGAACATTTTACAGTGTCTGCTCTAGATTGCAGTTAACGTTTTACGGATTAGGGTATCTCAAATACATAGTTTTTGGCGATCATGTCGATATGTTGATGAGAAAATGATCTTTAAGTAACTTTCGCGAATGACAATGTTTGCTAACTTGACTTTGGCTTTGACTTTACATTGACGCAATTGTTACGCAATCATCACTTCTGGATACATTAAATTATTATTATTTTCCATTTCGTATATGTTTATGGATGAACACGTCACTACGCCTCCCTTTATCTATGTATACGTAATGGAGTCGATCTTGTTTTTGTTTGTATACCGCTTAAAACAACTGAACTTATCTATTTGAGAATTTGACCATTCAACACGGATACGTTTGTAGATTTTTTTTGACTATTTAGGTTTGAACATACATATTTTTTCGCTTCATTTTTTTTTTATTTACGCCCATGGAACCGGGTGAGTAACGGCCATAGTTAAATATTTGCTAAGCTAATTTCAATGAAGAGTTTTACGTGTGTATCAATTCCTTAGTTTTTCTACAGTTTTTAAGATACACGGTTTATTAAAAAAAATATGAAAAATATAATTAATAGATTATATGAAACAGTTTTTTTTCGAATAGATATTAAACATTGTGTAATAATTAATCAGTTTATGGATATATCATAATTATGGTTAACGGTAGGTGTAGCCGAACAAGTGATTCTGCACACTTTTAAACACCGAGGGACTTGGCGCTTGATCCTATTAAAATAAACAAAATATAATGGGTTTGGGTAATAGTATTTTGCTTACGTCGTTTTTAATTGCAATGCCTGCTGTGAATAATTAATTGTTTTTCATTATTTAAAATCACTTTGTGAAAGGAAATGGTAGTGCAATTGATCCGAATTTCATAGCCTCCTACGTAATGCGCCTTCCAATTTATTCATCTAATAATCAGCATTTCTTTCTAAATATTAATTATTTCTCATCCATATTCCATATCTATCGATCGATCTTTCTCTATGCCAGGAATCCAACCTTTTTGATAAGCCATATTTTCTTTTTGACATTTTATTCGTCCTTTGAATTTCAAAGCTTATTACGAGAAAAAAAAAAGGAAAAATGTGATGAGAGATCGAAGTTGTAAGTCTGTAGATACCGAAAAAAGAATGAGAAATAGTATATACTCTAACGTTTTATATAGGCTTCACGTTCCCCTGATTATTTCGTGCACACGATCAAATCTTTTAAGTCGCACCTTGCTTCCATTGGCCTCGCGGAGTGATCAAACGGTTGGGTTAAGGTGAAGATTTCGAATTTGCTATCTGCTACAGGAACTGGGGAATACTGAGAAAAGGGCTCCTTTGTAGAGCTCTCTTGTCAGATATACTCATAGGCTTTACGATTCACTAAACGTTTCCATTCACAGTACCGTCATTCCGGTCGTTTTACACAAAACGCCTCATTCTATAAATATCTGTTACAGTCATGTAAGTTATAACATGTCAGTTATAATACTTTCATTTTTGAACTCTTATATTTCCGTTGTATTTTCATCCAACAATCTAATTTCCATTCTAAATTAACATTGCAATACGTTCTGCTTCCTTTTTGATAATTATCTATATTAAACATTAGTAATCCTTTTCTTTTAGTTTCCTTATGGCCAAGCACTCGTGTGCAAATACAAACTCTTGCAGTGAGTTGGCGAAAACCTGACGCTAGAATGAATATCTTCAGGCAGGCGTAGATTATGCGCACTTCATGAGGAAAAGTCGTATAACGATTCGGTTATTTTTGTCAATTGTTTAAAAAATCATTCCAAGATATTTATGCATACATGTGCAGCCGCAATATCGATGTTTGTTAGTAATAAAATAAAAAAAAGAGCACAGATACATTTAAAACTACTTGGAATATCGTCAATAGTGACAGTGGAAAACACACACACATCGTCTTAAAGAATTTAATTAAAAATTGATGATAAAATATTAACCACCAATTTTTTATTGAAATTGATGCTTGTGATATTATGTTTGAATTTGTTCGAATGGCATCTTTCAGAGAAAAATTAAAAGAAAATAATATCTTAACATTAGTATCACAATACATATACCAAAAACTGGTTTATGTCAAGAGAAATGTAGACTCGTTCCAAAAAATGGGCGACATCCATAACATTAACACTAGATATAAGAACGATTACCCTGCTCATAAAAAAATAAGCAAAGTTAGCAAATCGTTTAAAGGGCAATGTGTGCGTTTTTATAATAAAATCCCAAATAAAATTAAAAACTTCCCAATTTATGAATATAAACTTTACGTTAAACATAAGTTATATAGAAAGATTTATTATAGCGTGTGTGAAATTATAATGAAAAAACCCATGGGATAGAACCGCTCGGCTATCAGGTTGCTTCATTTCTTAGTGTTGTACTAAACTATTAATTACTCATTATTTTCCATCGATGAGTAAAAAAGAGTAAACCTTGAGTTTCTTGGCCATTCTTCTCATGGTGTATCAGCATTTGGAAGAGGTGGTAATGTTAATGTAGAAAACAATCGCACATGACGCAATTCATGTGTAATTTCTATTACTTTGAATTCATTTGATTTAGTTTTATCTAATTATATGTTAGTATAATTCAAATTATTATAATGGATTACAACTCTGCAATTATTTCATTTCAATATAAAAGAAAATAATAAAAATATCAACTGATTATATCTACAAAAACATCATATCTTATGATGTTTTGATACATTATCATATAATATGCAAAATTATTGTTCATGGTTATTGTCATATAATATGAATTATTTAATAACCTATATTGAAAATATTGTCTGATCCTGTACAGGCTATTTAATAATAACCTTTATTAATGCATTAACAAAATGAATACGGATACATTAAATCGATTAAATTTCTTAATGTAAAAGTTTCAAAATTAATGAGGTCACGTGAACACAATACTAATAATGGCGTCATAGCTTTTGTCACCAAACATCAATGCGTTTTAGTCCAGTAATAGCAAAGGAAAGCTCAAAACCAATTTAAAAATATATATTGAAAATTATTGAAATGGAGTTTGATTATTTTGAAAACGTTGAAGAGCCAAGAGAGAGATGGAAACGTTTTGAAAAATTCCTGGAAACTCTGTCTCCAGAATTGAAGCTGGAGAACTTATTCGGCATGAATAGATTCAGATGGAATGGTCAAGAACTGACTGCACCTACGAATGGTATCAAATTCTTATCGATGCTGCTGTCAACTTCTTTAGTGGTCGTGTTTGTGATTTCTCGAATTTACATCATAACTATTTTTGGAAAACCGTACGAGTTCAACGTTTTCAGAGAGTTTCCGGTTTATCTCATATTTGGGCAGTATTGGGTCGGCTGCATATTATCTGCGACGCTGCACACCAAAGGTAACATTAAAATTATGAAGACCATGCATCATTTGGACACTGCATTAAAACTAAACATTACCGAAGATTATTATGACAAAGAACGCAAAGAAAACGTCATCTTAGTTTCATTTCTCATCGTATTTCACGCCGTATTTCAGTTGTGCGATGTTGCAAGCGACGGGGTACTGACCCTCAGTGGCACTTTGCATGTCGTCGTATATTTTTATCAAGATTTAGAATTGATCATGTTTTACAAATTACTAACCATGTTGAAAACGAGATTAAACGCATTGAACGATCGGCTCGGAAAAGTAGATCTCAAATACGGCAACAGTGCAAAGACGGTGGACAGTGACGAAGACAATGCAGCGATGGAACTGTACGACCTTGCTGCGCTGTATTACGATCTAGGTGAAATATGTTCGTCAATTAACAGCGTTTTCAATTTCCATGTTTTAATGATTCTGACATCGTCTTTTGCGCACATAATTGTTATCCAGTGGGTGGTGCTACATTCGCGGGGATCCAATGACGATTTTACAATGAATTCGGTAAAAATGACAATCTGGTGCATCAGATGCGTTTGCGCCATTTTGACGATGTGTATCACTTGCGAAAAGCTGCTTTCGCTCCGTAAAAACACCACGACATCGGTTAACGAGATGATAATGGATTACGACAGACCGCCACAGGTCAGGAGGCTGGCGAAAGCGTTCATGGAGCTCCTCGAAGCGTGCGATTTGAAGATCTCCGTCTATGACATGTTCTATGTGGACAGCGGGCTAGTGTTCAAATTTCTCAGCGTCTCCACTACCTATCTTATCGTTCTTATTCAGATATATCACTTTGTGTGATTTTCTTGTGCGTGGTTTGTTGTTAATGTGATGTTAAGGAAATTCGTGTTTAATCTTTCCGTTATGGCTTACTGTCCTAATTTAGAGCGAATGTAAAATATTTATCAAAAGATGTTTTCTTAGATTATAAAATGGGGTGGTGCACGGTTTTCTATCTTTTTCTAAAAGAAAATGACAAAGAGTTGATGCAAAAAGACGTTATCTGAATGTTATGTCAAGTACTTGAATTTTCAAAGCAGGTGTGTTTTAATAATGAAATGTACACTCATATCTCGAAAAAACGATGGCTCTTTGTTTAACTTCTACGTATGTGTGAATGTCTTCGCACATTCTCAAATGTGAAAAATGAATTATTATTAAAAAACGAATTAAAACTTATAAAAGTGATCACCGTTTAGTTTCTTTTACAAAAACTATATTTGGAATAAATCGAAAAAAATATGAAATCAACATATGCATAAAATTAAATCTGAAATTCCTGACACGACTAAATGACCTAATAATCCCACACTGAAAATTTTGTGCAATATGACAATTGGTCGTTGTATAGTCACGCAATGAGTGTCTGACATCACTCATTGCATGACTATCACCATCAAGCGAGGTGACTGGAAACGCATCAGTTGGTCGCTTTCACACTGCTGACTCCTCGGTGGATGTGATACTGTGTATATTCCTAAAGATATGTCTCATTGGCATGAAATTATTTTTCAAACACATTCCTAAAACAACTAATTAGTGGTTTTTTGGAGTCGGTACCAGTTAAAGAAGGGCAAAAGTACATATAATCTAACATTACGAAACATTAAATTTTGAGTAAAAAAGATGATCTTCATCTTCTAAGAAGATAGAACTGCGTTTGATTTATCTTTAGCTGGAACCGGCTCCTCAAATAACGAACTATTTATTATTCAAGTCTCTTTAAACAATTATTTAAATAGGTTTTTGAAGGCGGTTTCTATTATTTCAATTTCTTTCATTACAAATTTCGTAGTTATGGAGTAGTTATAACTTTCTTATTTATTCAGCTACTTGCATGTAGAATCAGCAAATGGTTAATAAAGTCGGCCAGGTAGGTATGTTTTTTACTTTTGCACGGAACAAATGGAAAAGCAGATCTGATCCGGAATTTATTGTTCGCTGATAATTATTCCAGAGTTGGAATTCTTAGTTAGAGTGCAACTACCAAATTACTCTCATACAAACTGTATAAATTATGGGATTTTTATTAAAACTATATATACTATGAGAGTATGTCCTTTCAAACAAAAGTAGCGTACGGCCAATTCACCAAATCCCGCGCGTTATCAAAACACGTTGGTTTTACGATTCGCCTATCGTAAAATTAATTAAAAAAAAAATAGTTTGACTGTTTTTTTCATGGGAACTAACTGAAGACGTCCACATATGGGACGGTGACGCTCTGACTGAAGCCACATCAACTTTGTAGCGAGCGCTTGTGATCAGCCTAAAAGATAAACGAAACATAAGCGACATCAAAAGTCACCACCAAGTGTTGATAATAACAATCGGCGGTAAGACCGCGACGTGCAATGTAAAGTATGACACGACCGTCTTCGCGTGTACCTATCCTTTTCGTATTTAAGCAACACATCGAAATAATTACATCAAGTTACAATCTATACGCATCCATTATTTTCTACGTAAACTGTTTAGTGTACCTATTGTATATAAAAGGAGCTAGACCCCAAAATTGGCCGTACAAGCTTTTAAAGAAAATGGTTGTGTGTAAAGTCGGTTTACGGACGATAATTATACGTAATAAGAAAACATTGATGAAAAATTGCATACTTTAATGAATTGAGTTGGATTGTTATCATTGAATTATCATTATTATATATCGTCTAGTAATGTATCATCATCAACATCACTCCATCAAGCGATAGAGTGGAAGAGAGATAGATGCGTTACAAGCCGAACGCTTAGGACGCCTCTCTATCGCTTGTTCCGCGCTCTCGCTCGCACGCTCGACTCGGGCGTAACGTGATAATGAGTCATGCTTTTTCGTGCATGCAGCCGGCGTTCATCGATTTATAAGACGTTATCACGTCAAAAAATCGAAATCGATCGACAATTAAAAAAATTATAGTTGAACATATATTTAAAGAAACTCATAGACAAACAGAGAATCTCTTACTTTTTTTTGAGTTTTGTTAAAAAACATTTATAGCCAGAGTGTATCTCATGATAACTATACACGGCTAAGACACATCATTTTATTGTGGAGTTCCGATGCCTACCGTCTGGTTTCATCATCAGATCAGCTCCATGGTAACACTTTCGTAAGAATAATTTATTTCAATTTTCTCCGTCATAATTAACTATCGTAATCAAGATGTTTTAACGCTTAACTATCTTAACTTACCCGCGAAATATTTATCACTACATTACATCGTTGGGAATTTCTGGTGGCCATCTGTAGTCTTCGTCCTAATCAGTTCCACATCACTAAAGAATACTTTCTAAATGCAAATGCTTCATTTGTAGCATTCATGAAAACAAAATCGCTATACACATATATGCCTGTGATATTTGAGGATGCCCCTAAATTCTTCATGGATCTAATCATCATAAAAGGGTTTTGAAAAAAACGATCTTTAGCACATTGTGTCGCCGAACGCATGTCAGAATCGGCAAATTCGACAAAGAAATTTCCAATACTTTTTCTCCTCGACATGAGAGTGAAGGTAGGAATTCGGCCGCATGATTTTAATCATGGAAAAGAATTATAGAACACTATTGCGAGCCGGGAATTGAGTATCCCGTAGATGTACCTACCCGTGAACTGAAAATCGAGTAGGAGATTGTCGACAACCTGTAGTCCACCATGGTTCACTAACTGGCCACTAACGAGTCGTGGGTGTATTAACAGACGGAAGTCGTATAGACGGTGAAGTTGATTCAGTCTTAACGGAGTCTGGAAATACAGTAGAACCGTGGCGATCGACTTGCGACTTATTGCTTTGTGTACTCTATCTCAAGAGCACATTTCAGCGCTAACTATACAAAGTGTGAAAGTTATACGAAATTGGCGAACTCTAGAAATTATCGCATTCCGGATCACAGAACCAGACGTAGAATCTCTTTTATCGTTGTTGAGAGCAGACGAATAGAATTATTAGGGATGGGAATTCATATCGGAATAACGAGAAACGCGCCTGCTAACGAGCATGTCGCTCACACCAAAAAGCGGCTTCACATACAACCGGTTCTGCTGTTGCGCGCTAAAAAGGCTATTACAGACGCGAGCATGGAAGAGCTGCTGAAACGTAAAAATCTCGTCACGTTGAGGTAAGCACGGATAAATTCGCCAAACGCTATTTTCGTGCATGGAACGGGCGTACAAGCGTCTGTCACATGTTAAGCCAGGTTGAGAACGGCGAAAACTTTCGTGCGAATTTCGTTATAAACACCTACTTCGTTTCTATGTCGATATTTATAGCAGCATTCTGAGTTAGGACACTAATGCAACCACTAATGTACCTAAAGTACTTTTAGTCTCAACAATTTTTTTTTCAGGGGTATGTTGTAAAGTATCGCCAAATTACCCTTTGTTGTAAGTATCGTTTGTGTTGAGTGGTTCTCTAGGCAAATCTCAATTAACTTATTGCAATATTTCGAGATTTATAAATAAACAAGACATCATAAACCTGTAAATTGAACAATGAATAAAAGTAAATTTTGTAAATAAACTGAATCTCTTACGAAATTTCACTTATTACGACCGTCAACGATTGTAATATATCCTGCACTCTTATGAAAAATTTTTAATGTCATTAGGATTCTTGTCTTTTAGCGGACTGAATTAAAAAGTTCGTATATGTTGGGTATCAAAAGCTCGCCCAAATTCGTTGTTAAACTAAATAAGACAAACGGATCGAGACGGTGCCGGAATATGATTATTTTGAAAGTCCCATAAAAAGTTCACATTTTAATGTCATCAGTTATTTGCAAAAAACCTAATTGCTAATATAACCATAAGATTCGATAACAAAAATGCTCGAACAATCTGTCAAATATTACATTCGACGTATACTAATTGCGCTTTTTCTTTGGATGAACTCGCCGTAAACATAATATTTATGGTAAAACTAAATACAAGTTTTAAAATTTCCAAATTTTAATTTGGTGCGATTCCAAAAAAAAAGATCACATTCAACATGCACGTGTTAAAGTGCCAATGCACGTTCCGCTTTTCGAATTTAATTCGGTGAAAACACGTTTGACAGTAATTTTCTTAGTGCAAACCAACCGGGAACCGCTTGTGTACACGAAACAGCACAACAGAGTTTAAATTATATGTGATATCGTATCTTTCTAAACTGTACGTGATATATAACTGGCATGTGATATAAGAATATCACATGCCAGTTGCGTTCCTTTTTATGAAGGATTTTCGTGCCATTCAAATTCTAAACGCTGGAGAGCCGCATTAATAATTATCTCACTCAGAATTTTTCACCACAATTCCATAAGTCGCATGATGTATACAATTTGAAAATAGGCAGCACCTCTAGTTCCAAAAAATTAAAAGATCTATTGAATTTTAATAAAATTTGATAAAAGGCCTCCAAACGTCTGTTCACAGGCGGACCGTTTACAGAATTAATTAAATCTTTTCATTATTTATCATGTGTAGAATTGTCCTTTTAAATACTCGACACAAAAGTGTGGATCACATATTGGGGATTTTTTTAAGATATAATCCCTCTGAGTCTGGCATTTTTTTGTGGTCTGAGCTCCGACAAAAATTAAATAAATATCAATGCTATTTTTCCCCAAAAATTCCCATTTTATTCTCTCACACTTAGTACCTGGAACGGTTTTGAAGAATCTAGAATAAGACCTAAAGAATCCGTTGCAACTAAAAAATCCTCCAGTGTTTCGCCTCAGAAACCTTCATTTTATGCAATATTCGCGACGGATTGTAAAGCGAGATTTAATTTAGATTCAAATTGGACACCGTCTATCTCAGTGCCGGGGCAAGCGGCTATGTAAACGCGGGCACAAAGTAATTTGTTACTGCTTTACGGGATAATGTAGCGACACGTGGGAAGCTGCACGGGCGAGATAAAAATGGTGAGTTTTTCCCTTATTAGTCCTCATTTAAGGGCTCAAAAACAGTGAAGGGTGGGGTATTGCGGTCGCCATATTTTCTTACCTTTTACACTTGCGCCCATCACAGAGACGTTTTCTTTTTATATGGGCTTAACAAGTACAGATAGCATGATTTGCTGATTATTCGACTTAATGAACGGTTCGTCTTGTGAATTTGATACAGAAAGTGCTTGTCGTATAGAAGTTATTGAGGAAGTTTACAAAATATGTAATTCATAATGTTTTTTCGTACTGAAAATCATTATAAAATTTGTTAGAATGAAACAATACTGAGGTCTGTCTGTCTAGTTGTTTGTTAAAACTTTTCATATAAATAAATTTTCGTATAGAAATGTAAGTGTCTGTTTTAATATTTCTATATTTATTGACAATATTAAAAACAGATTTTTCTACTAATCTAGTTAATAAAATTTCCCAATTTCAAATATAAATATACACACTTAAGAAATTGGTTAAGTGTGTATTACATTACAAGGATGTATATTAGGCTTTTCAATATTTATTTAAATTATATAATGAATTAAAAAGTCAAAACCTAAAACGAAGCTCGTACAAGAAGAATAATATTCACAAGAACTTTAATTAATACGTAACGAATTAATTTTATTTCCTTATTTTATTATACATATAAACTATATGCAATACAATTAAGGGGAGATGTCAAACATAAATCTTTCGAGCTCACATAGTTCAATCAACCGCAAATATAAGTTTGTTTCGTAGTAATGCCTCGCGGGATTTCAAATTAATGATTTCCGGTTCGACCCTTCCACTTACGCGAAAAGGCCTCTTCCGTGACAAATTTAAAGATTGTAGGTCACTGGTAAAGTCCCTTATCGACCTATCGGTCAATTGATTGATGACCAGTCGGCGAGTGATGTATTTAGTAATAAAAAAAAACTCTTTGAGAGGACGTTTTTTGTTGCGTTAAAATACACAATTCAGTGTTTTACAGCAATATACAGCTATAATTTTTGTACAAATATAGCCTTGTCTATATTAATATCAGCTTTGTGTTTTAAGTCGTTTCTTAGTATAAAGGTATTTTCCGAACGGACAGATAGACGGCTAACAAGCAAGTCCTATTAGGTATATCTTGAACGTTTGGATTACAAACGTCATTTTACAAGCATCCCTTTTTTTCTACTATGCGATCGCCTCGAGGGCGAATCCAGATAGGGTCATGGGCCGAGTCTTTGTTTTTCTATTGTAACCAAATTAGAACCAGTTCTGACTGAATCTTGTATATGTGACCTCCTCTAACTAGAAAGCTGGATTCGACCTCGAGCCGTCACAGAACTTTTAAATATTAATAGTAGTTTGCAAGAAATTGGTAAAAGCTAATTAAAAAACGACTAAAAGTTGACACAGAACGCACGGAATAATTAATACATCAGAATAGAGCATTCTGCTTCAAAATCCAATGATTGATTAGATAAAATAATACCCAATAAGTTTACCAGAACCATGGTACATTATGTTAGAGATTAGGCTAAAGTGTACTACAAAAGTAGTAAGAGATACAAAAATATAAATATTTTAAGTCATAAACTAAACAATCAAATTTTTTTTAGAAAACTAATGAATATTTCTTATAATATTGAACACCTGATTTTTATAAATTTATGTAGTAAATAACACAAAAGTTATCAATCCTCAAAAACATTTTTCTGTGAATATTTGCAATAGATAAAGGGAGATGAATAAACGAATCTCCTATAATACTGTAAGCATGAATATTCTTATTTATTTATATTTGATTTGATTAAATATATATCATAATGAAACTTTGGAACTACCAAACTCCACATTATACAATCAATAACAAAATAAATAACGTTAAAGATCATATACATCGAAAACTCACCTTATCGGTATTAAAACACAACTGCTATAAATCAGCAATGGAAGAAAAATATACGGGTTCAGTAAATAAAATACGTGAGTAGGTTGCGCGGATGGCCGACGTAACAACGAGTTCACTTATTATTAACGCTCGTGTTTGCTCTCCATGTAATTTGTATACCGTGGGATACATATAAAAATTGATTATCAGGAAGTATACTACAAAAAGTGTTTCTAAATTTCTATATTATCTTAACATTTATTTAATTTGAAAACATTTCATGTTAAAAAACTACAAATAACGTTTTTAATCAAATACAAATTGTAAAATTACCTAAATGTTATATGGTTATGTTTTAAATATTTATGTGTAATTATTTGTTTTGGTGTTAGTACAAATCCACACGCTGAACATATGCGTATTAATACGACACGTAAACAGAGATTATATACTAAATATGTGGCAGTACCATTCATTGAATGAGGACTCATAGTGGAAAAGCAGATTCTAGGATCAGCAGTGTCCTTCATATTGTATGTCACTTAACGTGGTAGGCAAAAGCCAAATTATGGATCTTCGCGAATTAACACTTCACACAATGGAATGTTTATATGTTTTCTAGACTGTAGTGCCAATCCAGATATCGTGTTGTAGACGGTTTCATTTCAGATTGACGATTTCGGCCATCAAACCCTCCATGTCGATCCAACACAAGTCGGGGTTGTTTAATGATCAATATTACGAACAGTCCGACTGCTATCGCTTATTGAACTATAAGCAATGTACTTCGAAAACTATCTGTATTCCGACTGTAAGTTACACTTCTAGCTTTTTACAGCCAACGAAACCGCATAATCATTTATTTACAAGAACGTATAAAAGTTTCTTATACGAACTTCGCACAGGGCAAAGTTTGACTCCCGAAGGATTGTCTATGAGAATCCGACCGGCGGATGGCTCCCGGCGACGTGAGCGCCACCTATGGGGAGGATGCTAACGTTTTTGCGAGCTCACCGAACCGCACCGAACGATTTGCTGAACCCACACAAGAACGCCTACGCCACAGAAAAGTTCGACCATACATCACTGAAGGTTTATTTGTCGGGTTGTTTTTATTGGGAGTACTGCAAAGTTTTGTATAGACTTGTAAATTTTCAACGAAGTTCTTGATCATTTTCTTATTTACTTAAATTGGGGAAGGAGGAGAGCGAAAAGTACTATAGATGTATCTTGATGACAGAAATAAAATAGAAGTTAACATTTTCAGAGTAAAAGTTGAACCACATCAGGAAAATATATTATTAGGGCTTTCGTGAAACGGGATTAATAGCTGCCAGAAAAACATTGTTTATGGACTAGATATCCTAAAATTGAACACTAAAAATCCCCGACCACGAAGCTCCGTTAGGAAGGAATCATAGTATAGCAGTTGCTATCCACTTGCTCGAGATGATCATAAAGGAACATTACCGTAGCAAAGCCCGCTTATAACAAACATTTATTATGACTCAAGGTTTTGGTCAAAATTATAGACAAGCTACGTTATCAAGAGTAGTTTGCAGAGAGATAAATATAACAACATTACATGTCTTATCATGGATATCAGTCAGTCAGTCTTATTAATGAATGATGGTCAAACAATCATCACTGAGTAGATCTTCAGTCACTTAGACCTGCAGATCATCAATTCTGTCATGACCGATTCATCTACCCTACGTCAGAATTAGAGTATCCCTTTATAACTTATTACTGGACAGACACGATACCCAGTATCGCGATAGTCGTCGAATTACAATCACATTTTACGTCATAATCGATGTCAGTTATAGACTCTAGACGCCGTCGTTTTATTTACAATGCTACTTTGAATTTGGGTTAAATTTCGTTACTTATTATATATTTTTGTAAACGACACTCGAGATCCTGATGACGTGCACACATTGATAATGCGACGCCATTATTATATATCTTATACAACATAGCTAATTTAGTATTAACGTAAATGGGTACAATTAATCAAAAGCACAAATACAATCGAATATCGTTGTCTTCTGGAGTTCTAAATTGAACAGTGTGCTAACTGTCAAAAACTGATAGCGAAGACCCGTCACATGGCCATCAAATGTACTAGACTATAATTTACCAGCACTTTACGTCCATTAGTCTGATATTCTCAACTTATTAACATTTATGTATTAAACATGAGCATTATGTTTAATACTCATATTTAATCATAAATGTACTTTCTAGTCCGAAACTAATAATCGTATAATCGTTCAGATGGCTTACAAGCTAAGACCTTAAGCATCTTTTAGAACTGAGTTTAAAAAAAATTTCATTTTCATCTTAATTTGTGCAAGAAAATTTAATATATGTATCATAAAACCTAGAAACGCTTAACAATGCTTTTTGTGACAGATTTGCATTGGATTATGTTTGTATATGATGAAATTTGAAAAAGCTGCTGTTCGTGAGGAAAATGATATACTCACCTTGCTCTGTACGTAGAGTAAAAACATTAGTAATGCTATTTTAATGTTCGTATACACTTATTTCGACATTATAGTATTTTACATGTAAAATCTAGTATTCCGATACAAAATACGACATTTACATAATAGGTAAAATTTAATATAAATCTGTGAATAAAAATACGAAATTACACGAGTTTTAAATTTGAGATGCATTATGTTCTTTGAACGGCCGACTACGTGATATACAAACAGCAGATCTCACGAAGCTATGCTCACCAGTCGAGAATACCAGTCGTTGAAAGCCACCTAACTGCAGCTCGGCGGCTTCCAGGTGGAAGTCTGTATTCCTACCTGGAACCAAGGCTGGAGCAGATCGCCTTTCATAGTGGACACTCTACGACAATGCAACTCATTCGCATCCTTCACCTCATGTCCTCGGAATTTAACTGCGGAAAATACGCGATCGTAGTATTCCTCGCCATGAAAAAGACCTTCGACCGTGTCGGGCGTGAAGGCCTAGTTTATTAGTTACTAGAGTATATTCTGTGGCTAGAGATAACCTAAGTAAAGGCAGAGTTTTTCACTGATCACAGCTTCTACGTGAATTCATATAACGCGAAATCACAACTCCGTCTGATTCACGTCGCAATCCCCCAGAAGATCGATTCTGTAAACTATTCAGTCGATATCATTATGACATCAAAATTGTATAAACCGAGTGCCAACGACGGAAAATCTTCTGACCCTGATCTAATCTTAACATCTTAACGATATCGACTTATTAAATTAAAAATTACAGAATTGACATGCAGGGCAGTTCTCTATCGCCTTGCATGTAAGCGGTCTACATCAATGATTTTTCCTCATTAAAAAATCAACTTCAGGATTGGGAAGAAGATATCACAACGTTCCGTCAAATCCATCTCGCCGCCATTAATATGCAACAAATGTTCAACCAACTGCCCGCCTGGCTGGAGAAGTGGAAGATGACAGTCCAAGTTAGGAAGACGTCCGTCATTCTTACCGGCCGGCAGCGCACCATCCCAAGCTACGCTTCCGGGATCAAAATGTGGAGTGAAAAGACTCTGTTGGATATCTAGGCATCTAGATAAACTATGCACTACCTGTGCGCGTAGGTCGATAAGTTAAGACAACACAGTAAGATCGCGCGCACAAAGCAGAGACCAATTTGCCGCTTCGAATGAAGCTTGTCATCTACAAGGATGGCTCTGGGAAACAGCTGCGGCAAATCGAGGTGCAATAAAATCTTTCCTTGAAAATGATTGTCGGCGCAGGCCAATACGTCAAGAACAAATTGAGTCTTTGGGACTTACATACACAGAGGGTTGAGGAGTTAATTCGTCAATTGACGAAACGGAAGTTTAAAGCGCCGACTACTGACCATATCGACATTTCTACTCCTGATGACCGCCTTGTCCCTCTGAAGCTCATCCGTTCCCCACACAGCCGACCTGAAGTTGCCTGACATGGATTACAGATGCCCCGTACAACATAAGACAGACAATTACCATCTTTCCGATGGCCCGCCGATCTCACGTTTCTAAGTTCGATCAATCGCTCATAAACGTACCTGATTCTGTCTAAAAAATCGAACAGCAACCACCGAGCTGCAGCTTTCGTTACGGTTCAATCCGGATTTTATGATGAAAAAGGAGTATTGCTTTCTTAACGGTATAGCCTCCGATCGATAACAAAATAGTAATACAGGCCGTATTAGTTGGTTTAAAATCAGATCATTTAATTCGTTGCTCTTTGAAAGATTATTCCGAAAATTGCATTAAAAAATATAAAAATGCAAGTATAGAAATGCACGTGCACACTTGTATCGAGCACATTTGCCCCTTACTTGCACTTGAACCAGAAGTAGCCATAATACACCTGTTATAGCGTTTTGGATGAAATCATTGCCTCTCTATAGACATTCATTGGTCAGAGGTTTTATTATCGACGATCAACATTCGACGAAGATCCATTTCTGCGGCCAAAAATAGCAACTAAACCAGCAAATAGGCCAGTAGTTAAGCATTCCGCCCGGTTTGATGAGCTACTCTCAAAGTTATTGTTTATTCTTATAGATGGAAATATACCTTATGAACGAGGGGTAAATTCATACATAAAGATAGAATTTTCATAAGGTATGATAGATTTAATTATGATGTTACCATTTTTTAATTTGAATTTATATAAAACCCAAACAATATTTCTCTTCCACCCCATCATTCCAAATACTTTGCATGGAACCTTATCACGTAAATCGACATGCGTACGACATAAAATACACATCGTAACATTCATTTCGGCAGCCCAATGTATCGAGTCGCGTGACTGCTCTCAATGTCCACACGATATATGCTTAGCATTGATAATCATTTCCGTGTCGTTAAGTAAATACTGATGTCCTAAGTAATTAGATAGTAACTCAGCCTCATTAAAACTTCAGTCACTGTAAAAAGTCATTACAGATAACGGTTTTTTGTTTCAGAGACAAATCTTAGTAAAAACCGTAATAGTATGTGCCGGTTGTTGTTTGGAACTGTCTTAAATACCTAAACCTTCACATCAAATAAGAAGAAATAGTAAAGAACTTCCCTTTCCGTGTGATCTTGTCCTCAGTCTCAGCGGCTATCGTTATTTTGGGCACACTGGGAGTCTGTACTGTTATGTTTACACATAATACTCACATTATAGTGTAGTTTCACAATTATGTAAATAGAATAATTAATGATTTTCTGGGTGCGTTAGCGTTCGATGAAAAGAAATGAGCAAGATCGGATTTTGAGACTCGAATCGAAATCGGGATTTACCACTACATACGCTTGTTTGTATAGTTCTATAACTACTGTATGGTATGCTATAATAAGTTTATTTTCCTTTTATTTATTCTCTTACCTTAAATAACAAAACTATATTCCCTTTATTTTGTATTCCCTTACTGGCCTCTCTCCAGGCGACTCAACTGCACATCTGTTCCCTAAACATATATAACGGAGAAAGTGATACTAGAGCCCGTAAAAACCTTTTATCATATCAATAACAATCGAAATATAGGTGATATAACTTACATTTTTTTCGACACAACCACGTAAACAAACGAAAACTTCCGTCTTCACGTGGCAACGCATATTCGATCTACAAAGCATCTCCAATAATATCTTCGACTCGAATCACATTTTATAGTCGACATCGTGTTTCGTGCATCGAGCGACGAGATACCGAAAATCTGCATAAACTGCAAGTTTCAAACTCTGGTTATCCTCAGAAGCAGTACCTTTCGAATAAAGAGCGCAGATTTATTACCGGAATACAACCCGTAAACCAGCCGAAGAAAACATGCTGATATATTCTCTATTTTCGTAAATATATTTTCCCGCCTGAAAATCGAATTCGGTACTCCTGCGTGGCGTTAAGCTTCTTATCCCCCGAGGTATCAGGGTCTTCGGTGATCTCATGCTATACGTTAGGATGAAGTGAGTCGCGCCTTTATTTTAGTAAAGACGTGTGGAAAATTTGACGCCAATTATAATGACTTGACATATTTTTGTATTAGATTTTTCTTTGCTACAGCCTTCGGAAGCTTATGGCGTCAGTGTACAACGATCGGTATTTGACTCCGTTACGTAAAAATAGGAAATAAAAAGATATTTATTACATATTAGTTAAAGTATTCTTTACAAGTTAAGTTAAAAATAATTAAAACAAAAAATTATTGGTAATAAATTTACGTTTTAATACTTTGTTAATTATATGACAATCGTTTAACGATAGAATTGTAAAAAAAAAATGTTTCCTTGTAATAAAAAATACCGTGTGTGGTATTAAATTAGATTTTTACAATTGAAATGTTTAGTGATATCTTGTTCCCAAAATGTATGAATATAAATCGTGAAAGCAAAAATAAACGAAACACACTTGAAAAATTGTTACAGCAAAAAAAAAATCAGTTTAACTCTATGGATGATTGCCAATACATAAAGTTCATAAAATCCGACAACAATTTTTAGTGGCGTAAGCATTTATGCTTTAATATTATAATAATGATGAAATTTATGTGGAAACTGTTACTATTTTTAAAATACGAATACAAAATAAAATGAATAAGAAAAATAAAGTATTTTTTGGAAGGAAATGAATGTCCAAAACTGATGAGAGTTGAGATACGACTGTATCTGGCTTGCTTTAGTTGGCACTGGCGCCGAATGCAATTGATTATTGTACATATTTAAATAACAAAGCTGTGGTCATTTTATAATTATTTTCGTACCTATATCACTAAAAACGTTTCCTATTTGCAGGTTTTTATTGTAGAGTAAGATCTTAGAGCTTCAAGAAGTACGTCATTTTAGCAAAGATGAAATATCGGGGTTAGATAGTTTAATGTGAATTTAAGAAGGTATGCGCACTTAATGGCTCGGAGTCATACTTCAGCAGGTAATGTAGGTACATATAGCTTTACACGCCTATGTTATATTAGAAATGTCGATTTTAGCTTGCGTTTTATGCTTTGTGCTAGACGGACACATTTCGTTGGCCTTGTCTTCCTAATGACATTTTAAAGAACTCTTAAAAATTAGCTGAACTGCTTGATAGCTATAAGCCCAAATACTAACTACTTCAAGACCCTTTATAATCAGCCGGAGCGTTGCGAAGGACCAATTACCGCTATCGCGCTAATCGCGCCTTCCCCAGACGCGATGAAAGTCGTTCGCACTCAACAGCGAAACTTTTAAATCAGAATCTCTTTATTTCGCTTTAAAGATCTTCAACTTTAGGCTCTTCACACTGCTCCTGCGCGGGTCAAGATCTGATGACGAGCGCTATCACCGATCCAATAACAGTATTTGAAACCGAAGATCGAAGAACCGTAGTCTTCAAGGCACAGAACAAGTGGTTTAATTCGGGTTACGTCAAAACTTCCTTGGTCAATTTGCCCATGATCAGCACTCGAACTCTGTACCCTCTAATTGAAATATTATGTTCTTGATCACGGAGATAAACCAGTTTTTGTGTTTTCATTTTCTCAATAAAATTTATAAGTATTTTCTTTTTCTGTGAAATCGTCAACCTTTTAATGAATGTGACACACTGTTCTCGAGATTACCATGGATAATATTAAACTTCAACTGGCAAGCATGTAGCACTGTTTTATTTCCCTTTTTCTATTTAAAATACGAACTTTCGTGTATTTTCCAGTTAAATTTACACAGCTGCGACTAAATTCAATTGTAATAGAATGCTTTTTATTTTAACGTGTACTTTTCTCGAGCTAATACAAACACGGATTTCAAAAAAAAGTATAATTAATATTTTACCAAAGCCTAGAGCGAATATACAATTTTCAGATTTAAGAATAAAGTACAGTTAATAAAATTTCATGCTAATGAACTTAGAATCGCATTCTGATTTATTCGCATTCCCATTAAATGGCTATTACCAAAATCTTACTGAAAATAACAAGGTATGACACTCGCAATACAAAAAACAATCACTTCTATTTCTTCTTAGATTAATGTCTCATGTATGTATCCCCACATACCTAAACACGTTATTCTTAATGCCTTTAACCGCTTGCACAGTGGTACTCATTGAGTTTGCTCGCGCTAAAAAAGTAGACGTCAGTTTTTGCCTCAACCCGGCCACTTCTAATCAGAGAATCGTAATTCACACAGCGTGTTTAAAATTTAACAGTTAGTCACACGTAGACGTGTGTTTTATGTACATTAAAGAACTGTAAGTCATAAATTCGTGGAGGGGATGCCATACTGTAAATTATCATCACATCACCTGCTAACATTTTTTTTACAACCGACCAAAGATTGTTTGTTGCAGGTAAAAATGAATCATTGCATTACATTGTGTGTGATAATTAAAATGAAAAACGTTTACAAAGTGAAAAAACACTAGGACATAAAAAAATTATCGTAGTCTAATATTTGAATTCAACTTATAAGCCGCTATAGCTCTCCGTAGAACCAAGCACCATTTTCTGCTCGTGAATATCCGTTTCCCGTGAGAATTTCAACTCTTAGGATTTTGATTTCTGTATGCTGTTTGTGAGGCCGTATGTCTTGTAATTTTGTCAAAATTGTAGGCTCAGCACTTTCTAAAATAGAAAGGGGAAATTTATTATCATTTCAGGTATGCATTAAATTTTTTTTTGTATTATATATTTATATAGGTAGGCCCAAAAAGTGACATCAAAACGGAATAATTAGATTTTTGAGACCCAGAGTTACTCGAAAATACCACATGTATGGTCTGCGATTTTATGTTGTTTTCGAGCTAGAATTTTTTAATTTTTTTAAGAACTTTCCAATCTTTCAATTTTAAAATTTTTTGTATTTTTTGGGTGATCTTCTTCAATTTTTTTCTTTTACAGTATGATTGTTATGACTTATACTTCCATGCATGAAATAATTGTCATCCTAGTTCTGACACATGGTGGGTAAATTTTGGTCAAAATTTAAATATTGCCATACCGAACGAGTAGATTAGAAATTTTAACTAAGGTTTTAAAATGATTTAAATTTAGATTTATAGCTACAGACTAATTTTAAAAACTTAAGAAGACACTATACTTATGGAATACCAAAAAAAATTGGAATACCAAAAATAAAACAATAAATCGAAGGAAATTAGTTTAAAAATGTTAATAAAATAAATTCTTTTTTTTTCTTTTTTTTTGTGTTTCTTGTATTTCATGTTTGCATACTAAGTATGTGTAAATTTATTGACACATGATCCACATCAACAAGCTTTTCCATCGTATATCACAATACGTGAGGTAGTGAGCAAGGCGACACCTTGGGACAGGTAAGTAAAACAGTGGATTATAAAACAATAAATAAATGTGGATAGCAAAATATTAATCAAAATCACAAACTAACTGACGATAGCCTTTAAGTCTAAGTCGTTGAATTATGACTTAACCTAATGAATGCGTATGTTCCGCCTGACCATCCATAGTCTAAGAAGATCAAACAAGTCTTCATCATTTCTGTCTTGTTTTTGTTTATGGTGTAACGAGAGAGAAAGATAGTTCATCCTACTAAGTCTAAAGTAAAGCTAATGTAAAATAGGAGAGTGTAAAGCTGTCTATCGATCATACAACAATTAGATGTCTATTATATCAAACTCTAACCAAAACTTCGAATACAAGTCTATGTGAACGTGGTTGCCGTCAATCAAGTGAATAATATTAAGGAGCCAAATTGGGATGGAACCACGATTGAAATTGTGAGACCGGATCTAAAATATACTCTTACAAAAAATATTAAATGTTGTCATACTCACAGGTACAACTTCTAAAGCATGAAGCAAGGGTGTGATTGTACCGTTGTTTTTAGAAAATAATTTTTGATCTGTCTTTATGACTTTCCGATCTCTTCTAAAGTTTGTTAGGTCTCATATAAGTACAATATTACTAAAATTTTGAAAACATTATATCCTCCTCATAACTCTCAAATCAGTAGAAAGGAATTAATCTTAATTTAGGACACATTTACAAGAAACAAACCCCGAGGAGCTTGGAGCCCTATCCCCGAACACTTAGGATATTTCATTATTAAACACGAGACCGAGCGAAATATTTTTCGATGCGAAGTGCGAAGTTGAATGTAAAGTTTATGAAGTCGTGATGGGATCGTGAAATTAATCTGTAGGGTCCGAGAATCACGATTAAGTGTTATTTGTGTTGTGCAGACTCACGTGTATAATAATATGGAAACTACGAAAGAGAAATGTCACTTAAAGTAACTCACTTCATGTATATTTTCTTTTGTGGAAATAAGACTGAAATAATATCACTTTGCAATTGTTTGTGACATGTCTATTAAGTGCTAATATAAGTTTTAAGATAGTGATAATGTAGATATTTGTTGGAAGTTTAGTATTAATTATTTTCGCAATTTGAAACAATACTGTTTACCACCAGTTTAAGGTTAAAAGCCAAGATTTGACAAAACGTCACGGTAACGCGATGTTCTGATGCGATTCGCCTCAGCGACGTCATAACAACAATAATTAAACGTCTTGCGTTATATAACTGTTTCCTGCATGTCCTTTCCTAGTCTGAAAATGTATTTGTTCTCGACTTTTCTATTCATATGAAATTAAATAATAAGCTTTATTTCTGTCTTGAGTTTAAAATACGAGCTCCATTTCTATTACTTCCTTTTTATATTTGCGTAAAATAGAATATCTAGTGTATGTCCGTCTAACACTTTATGTGGAAATATTGTAAGCATTAGAATATAAAAATAAATTTATGAAACATGTTATTGGGTTCGACTTCGCCGAATTTTGCGTTATTATTTCATGTGTATTTAAAGTTGACAAAAAAAAATGTCTTTGGAACACAAGCTTACAGTAAAGTAACTAATTTTCTCGGTAACAAAGTCATATCTCAAAATTGATAGGACGCTGTCTTCGGAACATATTTTCGTTTGATTTTGTTAATCAACTTAAAGATTTAGTCTTAGGAACTTAAATATAAGAAAACTTAAAGATAAAGAAAGAAGATTAAGAAACTTAATCCATAGTCCGTCGAAAGAGACATTATTGCTTTGGTTCTGTGATTGTGTAGAATGGGTTTATAAGTAAAATCAAAACTTTGCTTGTAGGGATAGTACCCGTTCCTGTTTAGTTCGGGTTCAGACTATTATACCTGACTTTAAAGAATAAGTCGTCAAGACTTTAATTTTTTAGGTCTCAAGTTTTCTCTGAAACCATTCTAAAGACCTTACAACTGTAATCACTGTTACTTTCTTAAATTTTTGAACGTCTTCACTAGCTTTTAGCGCATGATACTGTGAATTCGTTGTGTTTGTACTTTTCAAAACCCAAAAAAATATATTTAGTCGGCACTCTTCACAACCTGTTAATATTTATAAAACTTTGAGACAGACCCGCTTAGAACGTCGGTAATGATAATAGCTAGTGGCTTCAAGCAGCTTCTCCGTTAAATTGCGGCGACTTGGATGTTTACCGAATATGCGATCAATAGATTACTATACTTAATGAGGGTTAATAAGACTTACCCGCTTTTCTTGCTTCTATTCAGGACGTGACGGATATTGTTGCTCTTATGAAAACAGCGAGCTTAAAATGCCCTTCTAATACAACACATTTTCCTTTATCGGTTATTTATTATCCTTATCAACACGTAAAGGAATCGTGGGACAGACAGCGCTCTTGGAATAAAATAGGGCAGCATGGCCATTTTAAGTGACTATTAGAGGAAGTTCCCGATGCAACTAACAAAGACAAATCAAAGGTTGTTTCTACTTCAAACCCTGTGAAAAGTTACGTCCGTTACAATTTCGTTATTTAAGTATGTTTACTCAACTATAATTATCTTCAAGTGATCCTTTATTCTAGTTGGGCTGCAACTTCTGCGAATTATGTTTATGCATTTGCGGTTCAACAACATTGGGTAATTACTATCGCTTACTGAGATGATTACGTTGTTCTAGAAGATTTCCGCGCCACTATGCCCTTAGCTATATTATTCACCGAAGCCGTTCATTGAAAAACATATTAATGAATGATTAATCGAAGTACACACTATTTATTTTAAATTTCAATGACGTTAGTTCATTATAAAGGTCTCGACTTTCGTTGGTTAAAGATGGTTCGCCAATATACATAGTGGAAATTTAGCCGGGAGGCTTATATTATATTCAGCAGTAAGGGTTCAATGGTCTAAAAAAACCTTTATCAGCAGCAAAAAAAATACTACGAGGCAACTAAAGGCAAAACCAAAAACCACGTGATCGCGTTTTGTGTATGAATATAGGTAAGTTTGATCTCACCAAAAACATAAATTTAAAAAATAAGCCAAGTTGTTCAAGTTCTTATAGATAATTAAAAATATTAGTTTCAAAATCTGCACCCAATTTATCTTTAAAATTTTGACAATCAAGCTAATTTATTGCTTATGAATTCGTTATAAGAAGTTGTGTCTAAACAGATATTTAATTTGAAAATAGCTATTAACAATAGTCAAATCAATTTATTGCTTATAAATACATTTTGATTTATAACGAGGTAGTTTTTTTAAATGCCCTTAATACATGATATTCTAACTCATTCTAGAAAACTGCCAAGTTAGGGCTCAAAATGCGTTTAGTGGAAATAAATTTGTTTGACTACCAAAAATCCAGTGTCTTATTAAATACTTTTTCGAACCCAACTCTACATAATTATTTTGGTGTAGAATATATAGTACATGAATATACAGTGTAAACGTTACTCCATTATGATTTCCTGGTACTTGAATTAAATAAGCAAGGCACTAGATGAGCTCGTTTCATCCGAAACCTACCTGTAGCTTGTATGTTATCCTCTATTTCGCTTGCTTGCTATTATATGTAATAGGGAGATATGAAGATCTCTTACAGACTTTTATTTTATGGTAAACGAACTGAATAAACAGAGTTTAGCAGCAAATATTCACGCCAGTTATAAATAAATAAGTGACAGCAAGCTCTTTTTCTTCACTTATCCATTTTGTTATGCTAGAAGCTAATTCTAATTTACTACAATTTAGTAAAAAGATAATAATTATTTTACTATTTTCAACAGATTTAATACATCAAAGGTACAAACATTTGTACTTCTTAGAGTTACTTGAAGGGATATTTTTTATTGATTAGAGAATATAAATTGGAGAATTGCGCTGTAAAATATGTCTCGACGAAAAGTTGAGGATCTAGCACATCGAAAAATACCCTATAGGATTTGATGAGTGCTTAAATCAATCAGTAAATGTAAAATATTATGTAATCTTCATTTTTTTAAATGGATTGTTAGATCATAAACATAAGTAACCCCTAAAAATCTGGTTCTTAACTGTACTGGGACAAAACTATGGAGATGGGACATAAAGCTTGAATGGGTTTCAATAAGCTTCGTTCGAGTTTTTTTCTCGGTCGGACGCACCATCGCGTGTGTAGATGATGTCGAAATTCATACAAATGAGAAGCTTACGTACCAGATATTCATGTATTAGCTATCATTTTAAATTGAACCAATTTGTATTCAAAGCTATATTGTTGTGAAATTCAATAGGTTTACCACTCGTTTAAATACAAACCTTTATAGTAGACGCTTGCCTACAACATGCATTAACATGCAGCATGCAACCCACCGCTGACCCTCGAATCTGCCTCTCCACTACGAATCTCTATCCAAATGATTGAATATTGATTCCAGAGGATTGACGGATATCGAACACCTAAGCAAGTGTTATTTATTTTTATAATTATCTTATTCCGCTAACTGTTAAACTGTCAATTCTACGAACGTTTCATGTCAACCAGGCACATCCTCAGGAAATTGCCGACAGTCACATCCACCAGGGTGCAAGGAGCTTAAAACAACCAACACAACCTCGTTAAGCGGGCCGCTGTCATGTCATGCTTTGTAGTAGTATTAACGTTACACTTAGATTGTAAAATATCCCCATGGTACTAACATGTAAAATGTAAAATTCTGTGAGATTTTTCTTAAAATAGTTACACGCAGGCATCGTAAATACAATCATAATTAATTATATCTATTAAATAGCAAATCATATTTTAAATACGGAAACGATAATCTCAGAATTTAAAATGTAATATGTTATTTATGAAGTAGTAGAAGTAAATGATCTGAACTATGTATTTGCGATATTGATGTAACGGTAGTTAGAACGTATTTGAACTCTATGGTCACACTAATATTTGGGCATGAGATTTCTATACCACCTGAGTTAAACAAAACTATAAAAATCACAGCTACTTTAAGTAAGTGCACGTTTTTTTATGCTTGCAGGTATTGGTATTCACAGCGTCAAGAGCAAAATCTTCCTAAAAATATACATTTCTGTATTTATTTTAACTCTAGGCACCTAACCTTCGTCGATTCGACGAATACGCGAAAGGAAACTCGTTATCTCTATTTGGTGCAAGCGACTACTCTCGGTGCCTCGCGTGTCGGTGTTCGCCGAGCTATTTGTCCTTTGTCCTTTGTCCATTATCCTTTGCCCTTTGCCCTTTGCTCTTTGCCCTTTGTTCTTTGTCCATTGTCCTTTGCCCATTGTCATTTGTCCTTTGCCCTTTGTCCTTTGCCCTTTGTCCTTCGTCTTTTAACCAAAACCCTTTGTCCTTTGTCATTTGTAATTTTTCCTTTGTCTTTTGTCCTTTGTCATTTGTCCTTTGTTCTTTGTGCTTTGTCCTTTGTCCTTTGTTTTTTGTTCTTTGTCCTTTGACCTTTGTCGTTTGTCCTTCGTTCTTCGTCCTATGTTATTTCTCCTTGTTTTTAGCCCTTTGCCCTTTGTCCTTTGACCTTTGACCATGACGAAATGCTTACAAAGCGGCAATAAATATTGTACATATTGCTCTGGCAATGGACCAGCTCGTATAGTAAGGAATGTGCTCGATCCATTAGTGTTATTTCAATTATTCATGACTGATAAAATAATAGAAGAAAATGACAAATGAACAAACTCGGAGATAGCTGTAAAGAGACAAAACTATGAGCAAAATAGATATGCGCAGAATGACACGAGTGAAGTAGAGATCAGAGCTCTTTTGGGTCTATTGTTGTTAATTGCAGCTCTGAAAGACAATCATTTGACTATTTGACAAATTGATATTATTGATAAATCATTAGTTAATATTTATCAATGTCTTACGTTTTGAGTTATAAAATGGCTGTAAATTTATTAAATATTGATAAGACAACTATTTTTTACAAGTCAGCCCTTTTTTTCTCCCTATCTTTTCCGGTTTGTTCAAAAAAATAGAAAAAGAAACTATTAATTCCAACAACTGTACTTTGATGACTCCTACTGGCGAACCAGTGCGAGTTACATAAAATATCATTAGAGTAACTTCCGATTCCCGATTCATATTATTGTAAAAAGTGGCTAAGCATGAGAAATAAGAAAAAAAAATTATATTAAGAGTTGAATTTTGGTGAGATTTTTTTTCTATAGGTAAATTAATATTTCGCTTGAGCACCGAGAAAAAATAAAATTGAGGAAATGAATCATCCTAGTGTCCAGTGTTAAAACAGTAAAGTCTTACTGTATAAAACTATTTTCATTTATCAATTCGCGTTAGCGACACTCGACTTGCTAATGATGAAACGTTAAATTACATGGTACAGATACTATTTATCTCCTACAAGAATGTGCATTGCAGTCTGAAGGTAAAACGCCACCTAATCCAGAATGCGTGTAAAGCAAAAGTAATAGCTTAGCTTTGACCCGGAAAAGGGTTACGGCGGCGCAAGTGTTTGAGATTTACTCAAAAGACCATCATCGCTGGAGTGTAAGGATGGGGGTTGCTTTTTCATACCGCATTAATACCTTCTTACGATGCTCAGGTACGTTTTACGCAATTCTAAAATCGTCTTAAATCATTAATCAAAAATAAGAAAATAAAACTTTTACTTTATACATTTATTTTAGGTTAGCATGTTACTTGTTTCTGTATACAACAAGGCACAAAGGTGGTTAGCTGGTAACCTCTAGAGGTACAATCATTGTTAAATTATTTATAACCACCTTAATGCCATAAAGTCCTCGGCACTATACTGAAATCTTAACTTGGATGGATTTAGAAGAACCTAATCGAATTACCAATATTATTTTTAGCATATTCATAGAGTTCCACGCCGATAGACAATATTACTCGTATATCATCAGGACTAAGAAGTTGAAGTCCAAAGTTGTGAGATAAATTTTATACCTGCTATCCAAAGTTTAGATCAAATAGCAGATTCTTAGCCCTCATGAAGGCTATGAATCTGCTATTTCTGCAATATCTTACAACGTTTAAATTAGAGTTGAAACACAAAGGTTTAAATCAAAATTTGTGTTAAACTAATTTTCGCCCACGACCCCATTGAAGTAGATATATCGTGAATTCCTTCAACTTTTATATAAACTGATCTCTTTCTAAATCATGACTGATCACGGTACCGTTTTCTATTTCAATTGCAGGTCTAGTGTCTCTTCTGATCGCGCTCTCTTTATCGGTTTCAATTTCAGTTCTGCTCGATTCCAATCCCGATGTCACCTTAGATTCTGATGCCAGATCCGCTCTAGTTTCAGATCCAGACCTTGAGCCCGATCTCGTTCCTGATTATTTGTTATATCGATTGTGCAATTTTATTCGCATGGGATTCTATTTCATTTGTACAAATTTCAACTCTACTGAAATTCTTTATTTTGAAAAGAAAAAAAAATATCTTAGGTGACATTTCAATCAGTCCACAACCCAATATTTTACTCGGATAGGATTAAAAATTACATAGTCAGTTGTTATTAATTTTCCCATGAGAACTGTGTAGTTTTCCAGAGTAAAAGATAGTCTATGTTTTTTTTTCCAGTTTATAAACTATCTCCTTACCAAAAATCACATGGTTTCATTTCTACGCCGCTACATGCAAAAAAGGTACGTTAACAAATCGAAAAACACAGTTTCCAATAGTACTAGTTTGGTATTTAGAATATTAACCAAATATCAACAGATCAAATACCAGCTACATCAAGAGTGAGGATTGACCTGGGAAAGGTGTGCAAAATTGCATGAGAATTTGCCATATAGATATCATCGATAAATCCATAGTAATATTTTATACAAGCGAAGAAATTATACAAAGTGAAGTTAAATGAAATAATTTATTTTACAGTTTTCGTTATAAATTTGTCTTTAAATGAACGTTCAGTGTCGACGCCGAAAACGTTAAGATTGCGTTCACGTGCAGACTTTAATATTCCATTCCATAAAATTTCTATTTATATTTATCCTTAATCATAATATTGCGAAATAGCCCTATCATAACAGAAAATAGCAAAACTCAAAAAAAAGCAGGAGGTTATATACAGTAACACTGAGGTACAGTAATGCACTAGGAAACCACTTTAACACGTTTAATTGATTGCACTTAACTTGTGAACGTTAGTATTATCAAAAGAAAACTAACTCACCAACTTTTTCTTTGTGATTTACCCCCTGGGACGAGGAAGAAGCAAAAATTCTGTTATGGGCTATCGGTACTCCCGGGCTCACTCCGACTCGCATGGTCTAAAAACCCTTTGAAACATAATCCGGCCCTGCCGGTAGCAGCATCATCGGAGTGGAGGCAGGCACGCGGTGGTGCCAATGGCGGAAAGGTTTTTATCAACGGTGCGAATTTAACGTTAAAATCACTCACTCACTCGTTACGACATCAGCAACACTATGTGCCCTATTGAGACAAAATTGGCCAAATGATAGTTTATAGGAACCCACTAAGAAAAGATTTTTGGAAATTCACTTTAAAGGGGAATAAAAGAGGATTGAATTTTATGTGGAACTTTTTTGTGGCTTTCCACAAAATATCTAGTTAGATACGATGACGAATTTGATAACAATTTCGATTTTTATAAATGGTGAGAGACGTTTCACACAATGGGGGAATAGATGTTTCCTAAAAAAAAAGTTTGTCTACGACTTCGCTTACGTGTTTGTATTATTAAACTGAACAATTAAACCGGTTCCAAAAATTATTTCACTAATAAAAATCTACTATCGAGTAAAACAGACTTATAACTTTTCCCCCGGCTTTGTCCGCATATATATAGTACTAAATCGATTTTAAAATTCTTTCAATTATAAAAGCTGTACTTGTTCCGCGTAATATAAGCTTACAGTTTGGTACGTCAAAATTCGAGCCGTGGTCGGTAGCGAAATGTAAATTAAAAGCGGGAAAGGGGACAGAATCATTAGTTATGGCCGGGTTCAAAAATAGAAAAGCGGGTCGAGGTCAAGTCAAAATCAAGTACGGAGCAGGATCAAAATCATAACCGGGAACAAAGTCGAGAGCGGGACCGGGATCAGCAGCGTTATCGATGAATATAAAAGCTTAAGGAATATAATCTATGTCCATGAAGACAAAAGCCACGGGCGAAAAGCTAGTACTACTTATATGATAGTTTCGTAAACGATCAAATTAAAGTAACATGGAGAATTTATTTTTATAATTTTATTGCATGAACTGTAAGACAAAGCAAAGGTACTATTTAGGTATAAGATTTTCTTATATTAGGTTCTCTATATTAGGATCTCTAAGAGATAAGATTTATATGTTTAAGTTCTTGTTAACTACAGTTTTTAGTAGATATGTATGTACTTTTAAAACGTTGTTCATTTAAAGGCGTTGTCGTGTTAAGTCGTAAATTCTTTAAAATCCGTTCTTGCTCGTAGTTTCAGCTCACGAATAGCGGAACGAAAATCGACAGCAAGGAAAATGCGATTGAAGCCGGCGGGGCGCGGTTCCTAAGACCCGACAGGTTGACAAATTGCCCAGATGTAAGGGGTCGATGATCCCGCAACGAAAAACTTCTAGTAAGTTGATTTTCCATTGGCAGCGAAGACCGATGGCGGTTACCACATTGTACCTTTGCCTCTCAAATACAATTTTATTGATCCAGGCACAAGTTGATTGCAAAGATTGGACTCATTGAATTGCTAAATGTAACATTTTTTGTTTCTTTTCTTTCTCTGTATACTAGAGCAGTTCAGAATGGTCGTAAATAAATTTTTATATTTGTGCGTGTTGCGTATGAAAATGGGCCAGGCTACTTCCCATGAGAGATACCTATTTTTTTCATTTTTTAAGTGATAAATACAATACTTTTCTATATTACTGACAGGAAGTAATCGATTTTTTTGACAGATTTCCCAACAAATCTTCTAATTAATTTGTGAATTTATCGGCAATTTGTGTATTCACTTTTCAAATGGCTACTGTAATATAAATAGTGTTTATAACATCACGTCAAATACAATTTTAGACAAATAGTCCATTTTATATCGTTTGTTCGATATTGTACTTTGTGTAATTGTGTAAGTATTTTACACAACTTATATTGTACTTTGTATAGTCGTGTAAGTATTTTACTTTTTATCGAGTATTATTATTTGTAATATAATTATTATTTGAATTCCTTTAAGCACAAAAAATTCCAAATTTCCTAATTCAAAACTTGATTTCTTTTCTATTTCTAACAGCAATTTTTATTTTTTTACTTTCCTTTAATCATGAAAATATTCTATTTGATTATTTATTAACGACTACATCTGGTCCGTTTCAAGACAGCGTGATAGTATAGCGCTAACCGTGCGCAGAATTATTTTCAACATTAAATAAAAAATATGAATAACAAAAATATAATTATAAATTTAGAATATTTTTTGGAAAATTTTCTCCTCTTTCAATATCTATCTGTTATTTTACCCTGACTGTAATAGTTTATAAATTATTTGCAAAAAAAATAAAATCGACCCTTTTTTTACAATCTTTAATTGTTTGTGACTTTGCAAATGTTTAAGCATGAGTTTAAAATTTGTTAAAATATAGATATAGAATACATCGTTTGTGAATGTTTATGTATTTGGGAGCATACATATTTGCGAACTGTATGAGCAATGATATACAGTCATGCATAGAAAAACTTTAATTGCAGACTGTGTGGGCATCTTGGTTGGTTGGTTTTCAGGCTGTTCGAAAATTAGTCCGCTTTTGAATTTTTATAGAAAGTTCTCATCAAGTACAATTCTTTATTTTGGCACCACATTCAGTATATATATAATTTTAGAAACAAGTAGCCATAGAGTTAGAAAAAAAACGTATTTGAGTATCATTTTTTTTAATATTCATGTATTTTGAAATAGTAAACTGAACCTCATCAATAAAGTAAATAATTTAAAATCAATTAATTACAACGAAATCATTACAAATTGTCTTAGGCTCTCCAATTTATAAGTTTTAATGAATCTTGCTATGCTATTGACGATGTTTGCGAAACAATGAAAGACAGACGACTGGACATTCTATGCGTGAATGACAATAAAAGGAAAGATAGTGGCCGGACCATAGAACACAGATACTTCGAGACTTATTGGTTTTGCGTTGACCAGAACCAACGAAGATGTCGGGGTGTTAACTTCATCATATCAAAAAAATCATCTGAATGTGTAACCGGCTACGAATGTGTAAATCCAAGGCTCCACCTTGTTCCAAGTTAAAATTGGACTGACACGGATTTTTATTTTAGGCGTATACGTCGCAGATATATCGCTCGAAGGAAACCAATCGAGGAGTGGGAGAAGTTTTGGGATGATATGAAGGACATATCAGTGAAATGTGACGAAAATGAAAGAATAGTAATGCTAGGTGATTTAAATGGCTGGATGGGTGTGTACAGCGGGATGGATTTGAGAAAACCTTAGATAAATTTGGAGATGAAAAAGTGAATAATAATAGTGATTGCCTTCTTCTACTGTATCAAGAGTGTAATATTTGTGTGACAAACACTATGTTTCACTATAGAATGCAGTCATAATTGAAATTTTGACATTACTGAATTTTTTTAAGATTATTTCAATCTCTTAAATCTCCTGCACGCATTAAGGTTTGTCAAAAGTTTTTTCTGTAATGTTTCGTAAAGAATAACTGTTTCTGCGAAAATATTATCAAAAATAACCGAAAAAAAAGGTAAAATCGAATTCTTTTAAAATTGTACAAGAATGACACGGGTTGAGTTAATGTATCGCCATCCCATTTGTTTACATTCTCAGTTACTTTTTCAACAAAAACAACCAAGTTTATAGTTTTTTTATAAATCACATTTACGATACGCATATTTTAATACCAACGTGTAGTAAAAAAGGAATACAACAATATTTTCCAAACAAGAATTATTAAAGTAAATGAGTCATTATCGTTTATTGATTGGGCAACAGTGGGTATACAACGGCGTCGCTCAACAATCGATGCTGGTGTTGAGCTTGTTGAAAAAAATTTTGAAGTCAAGGAGGATTTTCGGAATGCGATAGGAGTGTTTTGCGATCTCTTCAATGCGTTCGACTGTGTACATCACGAAACGCTGATCAGGCAGCTACATCATTATGGAGTTAAGGGTCGGGCACTCGACCTACTGGCATCATATTTGACTAATAGGGTCCGGAAGTTTGATGTCATTAACATGAGATCGTCTGGAACCATGGTCCGCATGAGGGTGCCATAGGGATCGATCCCGGTTCGTTTCTATTTTTAGTTTATATTAATGACTTACCTATCCTTCTTAAGGATATTCATGAAATAGTACTGTTTGCAGATGATAGCTCTTAATTATTCAAAATCAAAAACATCCACTCGATTAAGACGATGTAAACATTGCTTTCTTCAAAATTGAAAAATGATTTACTTTAAATTATTTACTTTTAATGGGAAGAAAACAAAATGTGTAAAACTCTCGCTTCAGAATGTAAAAAATGGATCTGATTCTATTTTAATAAGAAACGAGGAATCGAAGAGCTTATTGACACTACTGTATACCTAGGTCTTACTGTAGATAATAAACTTCAGTGGGGTCCTCATATCGGTAAGTTGGCGAAAAGGTTTAGCTCTGCTGCATTTGCAATAAAAAAAAATTTGAAATTGGTCCGATATCAAAACTGCCAGATTGGTTTATGTTGGCTATTTTCATAACTTAATGTTCTATGGCATCCTGCTTTGAGGACACCTTGCAGATTTTCACAGAATTTTTGTTTTACAAAAGCAGACCATTGGCGGGGACCTCGTGTTTCTCGTGTTAGTAGACTGCATAGGGTCACAAATTCATTTAGAGGGCTCTGTGTGTGCATGTTCAATAAGATTGTTGTAGATATGCAAAATTTACCCTTTCACAAATTTAAAGTATTCATTAAACAGACACTTTGCACAAAAGGTATTATATAATCTCTGAATAGTTAAAGGATAAATGGACATAATGACCTCGACTTCCTACAGATTTTTTTCCTGCAATAGTTTTATGTATGATTGTATTTCTATGTAATTGTTTTGAAAAGAGTTATCCTCAAGTTTGTTGCTCATTTTCCTTAAGGGATGACTGCCTTACGAACGAGTAGTAATAAAAAAAGTAAAAATATTTAAAAACTAATAAAAAAACTGTACATTTTTTAAATGTTATGACGTATTTCACGTGTATTATATTTTAAGTGTTCTGTAGTGACGTATATTATTATTACAACATGATATAAAGGAGGTTTCCGTTTCCGGCACCTGAACTATCAACACCTTAGCGATATCCTCCGACTGAAACTAAGTGAAATAAAATAGTAAAGGCAACATCTGGCTAATAGACACCGTCTCAAAAAATTGAAGAAACATTAAAAAGTGATTATAAATAATCAGTGATGTGCGATTGTTGAAATCCATCTGAAATTTACAAGCACAAGATCAACAATATTTGAGGTTAGAAAATTTAAAAGTAAACATAGTGACAGTTGTGACAATTGAGCGACATTTGATACGTCAATCAAACGTCAGCAAGCAGTGACACTTGAGACAGTGCGGCCAACTGAAGAAAACCTCTACCACAAACCACTACCACGTTCCGTTCTACGCAGATATAACATCAAAACACGTGTGATGGAAGGCCAATTCCAAATTTTATTCGATAAAATGAAGATCGAGTTGCAAAACCAAAACACTGAACTAAAGGAATCTATCACAAATAGTATTATGGCCAAGATGGATGAAAAATTAATTCCTATTGTGGAGGAAAATAAGAACCTCAAAACGAAAATAGAGAAATTAGAAAAAGAGATAGAATATTATAAGAAAGTTGAGAGAAACAATAATATCATAATATTCGGCTTAGAGGAAAAAGAAAAATCCTCGTATGAACTAATACAAAAGCTTAAAGAAATATTTAATAAGGATTTACACACTAACATAGAAGAATACGAAATCAACAAAATTCATTGCCTAGGAATTAAGAAAAGAAAGAGCAACAAACCGAGACCAATATTGTTTTTATTTGTAAATAACTGGAAAAAGAATGAAATCATTAAAAATAAAAAGAACCTTAAGACAATCTACATTAGTGAGGATTACTCGAAAGAGGTGTTGAAAAAAAGGAAAAAACTGCAAACAAAGTTAATAGAAGAGAGACAAAAGGGCAATATAGCGTACTTGAAATATGATAAGCTAATAGTTAAAAATAACAACAATAGTCAAGAGAAAAGAAAAAGAGAAACATCGACTTCACTTTCTTCTTATAAAAACCAAACAAAGAAACAACAGATCCCAAACACTAGTCAAGTCAAGTCAAATAGAACAAATGCTTTTGATAAAATGAGATCAAGATCCAGCTCTCTTTCGAGTATGGCTAATATGGCTAATACCAACAAAAACCAATAGCAACTAAAGGAAAGCAAACGGAAACCAAAACCAACCATAAAATATGTCAGGAAAGTAATAAGAAAACAACTAACTTCCCCAAGCCGACTGGTCCTCGAGGGGGAAAGAGACCAAAACCCTCCAACACTCAAAGACAACAACCACCAAAAATCAACAATATATGTCACATCCCTTAATGTACTTACCCTGAGAAGCGAAGATAATCTCACGGAACTAACATATGCATTAAAACAAATCAAATGGGACATCATTGGCCTGAGCGAAGTGAGGAGAATGGGCGAAAGAATCACTTCCCATCCAGACTACATACTTTACCATATAGGGGAAACGCAAGGTCACCATGAGGTAGGATTTATTATCAAGCAACATATAGCGAAGAATGGAGAAGAATTCATAGGAATCTCAGGGCGCATAGCGGTTATGAATATAAAACTACCAGGCTATAAGAGCCCATGGTCTATTGCACAAGTTTATTCACCTACAGAGCAATCAAATTTAGAAACAATTAATGCATTCTACCATGATTTAAATGAAACAATACCAGACTACACCCATAAAAATCTTATAGTAATGGGAGACTTCAATGGCCAAATTGGACTAAGGCGGCCCCTAGACCTACAATAAGATTGTACAATACTTTTTATTGTACAATAAGATTGAAAGGCGCTCTGAATCCAAACGAGCAATTTTATTGCACAATAATACGAAACAATGTTTTTTGTGTTCAGTCCGAGAATAGTATTGATTCCGCGTGCACCGTGCGATCAACATGTCCGAACAAGATTTAGCTGCAGCTGTAGTGTTGTTGCTTGTGGCAAAACGTAAACGGAAACAAACACGTAGCTGATCGAAAGATTGGTACATGAAAGGCAGAAATACACTCACGAAAATCTTTTAAAAGACTTGATGTTAACCGAGGAAGCAGACTTCAAAAATTATGTTAGTCCCAACATCAATCATAATGAGTTCATTATGATTGATGTTGGGACTAATGGTCGTGTATCAGATGGAGGTGTGCTGCAGAATACAACATTTGGACAGCGATTAAAAAATAATGCTTTAAATATACCACCACCTGCATTGTTGCCAGGAAGTTCCCGAAAACTCCCATACTTTTTTGTTGTCGATGATGCTTTTCCAATGTCTCAAAATTTAATGAAACCATATAGCCAAACTGGATTAACAAAAGAGAAAAGAATATGCAACTATCGAATATCACGAGCTAGAAGGATGGTTGAAAGTGTTTTTGGTATACTAACAACTCGTTTTGGAGTATTTCAAAGAGCATTTCCTTTGATCCTATAAAAGTAAGGAAAATTGTTTTGACTTGTTATCTACACAATTTTTAAGAAAATCCTGTTCCTATTTAAGTCCATCATTCATGTTTCGTGAAGATAACGAATCAGGAATAATAAACCCACCACCTCAGGAAGTATTCCAGTTGACAACATTGGAAAATATCAATAAGAAAAATTCACTGAATATCGCAAAGCAAGCACGGGAAGAATATTGTGGATTTTGTAACAACGAAGGTGCAGTTTCCCTGGCAAGATAAAATGATCTCGTAAAACATATAATTTTGTATTTATTTTAATTAAATAAAATAAATTTTACCTGTGTGTATGTATTGTCCAAAGTAGAACATTCACTCTCTCCTCCCAGACTACCTATAGAAGACTGAGTATCCATACTAGAATGTGAATCCGATGAGGTTTCCTGATCTTGTAAAAAAACCATTTCTTTAAAATACCATAAAGTAGGTTCGTAAATGTCGTTTGTACTAGATCCAGATTTCATCGACTGGAGGTGTTTCTTGAGCTCCTTCCGATAGTTAGTTCTTAAAGAATTGAATTTTTTCTTTACATCATCTACGCTTGCCTGTGAAAACATCTCTTTGTATTTAGACAACAATGTTTCGTAAGCAAATTTTTTCTTATCACGGTCATGATATTCTTTGCTCTTGACATTCCACAGAGACGGCAATTCTCTGTACAATTGGATACATTCGCTGATAAACTCTCCTTAACTTTTGGCTTCACTTTTTCCGACATTTTGAACGCGCGTGTGTGCTCTTCATGACGACGAATCACAGACTGAAAAATATTGCGCAATACTGACCCTACACGATGCAATGGAAAAATATTGTACAATAAAAATTAAACTCGCTCAAACTTTCGATCAATCATTGCGCAATCTTCAATATTAACCCTAAACGGTCGATAATATTGCACAATTTTCAATATTGCACAATATAATTGACCGTTTAGGCGGCCCCTAAGAATCCCAGGAGAAAATACAATACTAGGACCATTCTCGTATAGTAACAAGACCAGAAGCAGAAATGGGGAAAAGATCATAAACTTTGCGCTAGAAAACAACCTCACGATCTTGAATACTATGTATAAGAAAAAGAGAAAAAATATGTAGACCTGGATCTCACCAGATGGTAAAATAAAAATTTCATTGCCAAATCCAAAATTGATACCACAAAATGGCTATCAACAAACACTACTCAATTACTAGAAGAAAGAAAGCACTTTATTAGTGCCAGCGAAACTCGAAATAGAAGAAAACACTAGCTAAAATTAGCAAGGAAATAAAAGAAAGTATAAGAAAAGATAGAAAACAATGGAGGATGGAAACAATAGAAAACTGCATACTGAAAACGGGTGGAACTAAGAAAGCTACTAAAGAGTTGACAAACACAAAGAACTGGGTAGTAAAAATGAAGGATGAACGAGGAAAAATTAGTTACGACAGAACAGATATATTAGAAACAGCTACATCATACTATAAGAAACTTTACGGAAGCAATAACATCCAAGACAGGACCGAATTGTTAGAAACCTCAAGTATTTCTGATATCCTCCATATCAAAGTTGAAAAAGCTATTGATAGCCAAAAAAATGATAAGGCGCCCGGACCTGATGGCATTAGCAACGAAATTACAGACATAGCAAGGAGACCCTGACACGTATTCTCACAGAGATTTTCAATAATAGCTTAAACACCGAGATCATCCCTCAGCAATGGACAGAATCCAATATCATTTTGCTGTATAAGAAAGGGGACAAATATGATATCGCTAACTACCGTCCTATCAGTCTTATGTCCAACATATATAAAATCTTTGCTAAGATCATCTTAAAACGGATTGAAAAAACCCTTGATGAACACCAACCGATCGAGCAAGCAGGATTTCGCAAAGACTACTCTGTAATCGATCATATTCACGTAGTGCGTCAAATTCTAGAAAAATATAATGAGTACCAACTAACATACTACATCGCATTTATCGATTACAGCAAAGCATTCGATTCTCTAAGACATGGAAAAATTTGGGAAGCTCTACTCGAACAAGGAATTGAACAAAAATATATACGACTAATAAAAAACATCTACAGTTCCAGTACAGCAAGAATCCAATTAGAAAAGAAAAGTGCTCCTTTCAGAATAGAACGAGGCGTCAGACAGGGAGAAATATGGCAGGATATCGTTTTTATTTTATTTTTCTTTTTATTTTTATTTTGGTTTTATTTTTTCTATTTTAAGATTTCGTTTATTTAATAGTATCAAAATTAGCCAGACACAAGCAGCATAACAGCAGATCATATTGGTGACATAATAAAAAGGGGTAAAATTTTAAGCAACCGACGAGCTTGCATGAAAAGATTGATGGATGTCAGTGAGGCAAAAGAGACGTGCAAACATCGTACCACATGGAAATCTAGTCTCTGTCTACCCTTTCGGAAAATAGGCGTAAACTTATATTATTATTATTATTTATTCATAACATATGCGCCACGTGGTGCCTAAACGAATAATGTTGTATTCGGTGAGAACTATCTGTGACAATTCAAAAGCGAAAGAATTTTCGAACACCCAGTATTAATCTTAAATAAAAGCAGTTGGAAAAATTTATTGAGAGAGAAATAGTACTTTGTTAAGTAATACACCTGTTTATTTTTTAGCTCATTGTACAACCTCTACTAGTAATTTTTTGTTGCTCTGACAATATAACGCACGATAGTAACAGTCTTAAAATTAAAAAAAATTGGTTGCCTGTAAAGTCGGTATACGGGCGAAAGTTTTACGTGACAACGACTTTGAATGGTAAAATCATTTTAATGTGAATATTCATTCGTATAGTAGGAAGAAGGATGAAATAATAGTAACAATTTAAAACATTTATTTATACAAAGAATTATATTTAAAACATTAATTTATACAAAGAATCTCGCACTGAATTTCATATTAACAAAATTTTATTTTACCTTTACACATACATACGTATTTATATACAAATATACATACAATAACTTGCAATACATTTGCAAGCTATGCACTAATTCTAGTGCTGCGCGCGTGGCAGACCGATCATAGTTGAGTGGGAGAGAGACGCAAGGCATTCGGCGGGCCTCTCTCTCGTTCGGTGACTCATCGTTACGTTACCGAGCGTTACACTTTTTCATAAGTGACTCCCAGCCGCAACCTAATTTAAGACGTTGTCACGTCAATAGTAAAGTTAATAATAATTCGTAGTATGATCGTAAACAAAAGTAATTTTTCGATATATAGTAAAAAATATATTTTATTTTATGGCGCTGCCGCACGGGCATATGGTCCCACGATCTCGCTTTATATTGACAGTACGAACGCTTAATCGTTGCGGCTTGGCAAATCCTAAGAACTTAGTATGATTCATACATATTACTTTACACAATATTCTCTCGGGGGCCGTAGTGTTACTTTACTCGAATTCACTAATACACTCTCGTATTCTGGTCGTGTTCCCGGATAGTGCTACTGTATCAACCTTGAATTTATGAAAAAATATAGCTTGACACTAATCTCGTACGACATATTCTGAAGGTCGGCTGCTTGTTTCGTCGCGGAGAGTGATAATTAATATCTGTCTGTGTCTCGACGCCGCGTTAAGGGGAAGAGAAATAAAATTATATACAAAATAAAACTAATATTAAAACACTAGGTAACAAGAAATAATTAGGTTTATGTTTGTGCCCTATTTAATGAGCTTGCGATAAACAAATTGCTACCAGAGGAAACTATCGAGCGGGTATTCATTTTACGTATTTCAGTTGTAATATTCCTATTTATATGCAACTTGAACTTCACAAATTCGTTGCTGGCAGATTATGGGCATTCAATTTTTAATTGTTTTACAATATAAAATAAATTTATATCATTTGTTAACGTCAGCTAATTATTATAATATTGTACAGAAAATATATTAGCGACGGAACCACGTGTAAAAGTCTATTTTAGATTTCATCAGTTTTTTAAATGGAACCGCTTTAAAACTTCAGCTAGACCAGTATATATATCTGAATCAGTCTATATACATAATAACTAAAGTTAAATTTCATGTATAAAATTTTCTACTTCGATTGTTTTACTGGTTACCCTGACATTTACCCGGCCGGACGCTGCGCGGCTGTGCGTAATACGTTTTTGGATTCCACCCACACAGGGTCTTCCACCCTCCCACATCATTTTTCAGACACTCCCGACCTCCGCTACAGTCGTAACGTTGTAGGGCTTTTCAACTTAACCGTTAAGTCCTCGTCGGCTTTAATCGAGTAGAAAATTAAAATTTCCAGCCCGCCTCGCCGGGGGAACTCTCGAGTTAAGCACGCTATCAACAGAAGAGAAGGTATATCAAAAGTACTATTTTCATTGGGTTAACGTTTCTCTACAGCCCATAGAACATCCCTACAAAATGACGATAAATTCAAGCAGAATATTTGTTTCCTATATTGAAAATGTGCACAAACAGGTATACGGTCTCAGATCAAATGTGTATGCTAACGTAATACTTCGTTGGCAATACTTCGTTTTGATATTACAAAGTATAACTCCGCACGCATATCCGAAAAGTCAGCATTATGAAAAATAACGTCTATCCTTGGTTGGTATATTATTTAGCAAAATTTAAGTAGTGTATTGAATTGCATATTATTATGTCATTAAATAGTTGAAAGCATCAATTAGATGCCGTCACTATATGTTTTGCATAATTCTAAATAGTGTATAAGCGCTTTTCTATGAAAAAAAAAAGCTTGCACACTTGTAATTAGATACCAACCCTAATACACCTTGTCATATTCATTTACATCCATTCAATTTTCGTGAGGATTTCTATTGGCTCTTAATATTTTTTTCAGTATAATCTTAATACTTTTTCTCTCTCTTATTTTGTTTCTTTTTTGTCATGTTGAGTCTATTATATATTAATTTGTCATTTACTTTTGTCATATTTTACACTTTTTTCCCTTACTACTATTTATTATCTATTTTGTGTAATTATGTTACACAGTTATCTATAGACATTTTATTGTCTGTTGCTATGTTAATTAACTCATAGGTGATATTTTGTCTTCTTATCTCTAAACAGTTTCTGTATGTATATAAATTCGCCTTATTATTATCCCAACAATTTTTCACAACTTTATCCACTTGATTGTTTCGTCACTTTTATTTCATCATCACAAGCGTCGTCCCACTGCGCAATGTCAAGTTCTGTGATAGTTGTTTAGTTTCTATTTCTATGAAGCGTTACAGCTCTTCACCACCACTCCTCAATATTTGAGAAACTATTCTTTTTGTTAATTATGAATTCATATTTTGTATTTACGAACTTATGTCTTATATTTGGTTGTAAAAAGGTGTAATATATTTTATGTACTTTTCTAAATGCCGGTCAGCTATGATTGTAGCATCAAAGCTTACATAAAACAAAATGATTTTTAAAAGGGAAGCATTGTGAAGTTGTTATATTTTCATAGAGATTTAATTTTAACTGGATAATATTTTATTAATTGAGATCACGACATATTCCCCTCACGGGAGAGTCGCTATTATTGCGCTCGCTTTATTATAAAAGCATACGATTAGTTCACGTCGACGCACCATAACGAATGCTATTTAAGAAATTTCGATATCATTATGTTCTAATATGAGCTATCTGCCAAATAAAAGTGAAAAAAAATACAGTTTGTTTAGCATATATACTTTTTAGGAATTATTAAAGTTTTCTTCAATATTTCCTACATTACTGACTGCCATTCATATTTTATAGAACGAAGAGTATCAAACAAGATAAATATAATAACGGACAAATGCAGAAAGTATTCGGTATCATATTTGTGCCTAGGGTAGGACAGATTGTCACGCTCGATACATCCGCACCACACCACCTTTTGTTCTATTTCAAACTCTGGATTCAGGTTTGGGCTGACCGAAAGTTAAAAGCACGTAGCTAAGCGGTTAGTTCTTCCAGAAGACAGCTAGGATAGCAGTTGTTAACGGACGTGTGTCACGAAGCTCCATTCTTAATAACAGGCGAATATAAATATTTAGAAACAGCGGTGATAGCTCAGGTTAAGAACATCTGTTTTGCACCGGAAGGTACCTGACTACGGGTAAATTGACCGATGAGCTTTTAACTTATGGCGAATTGGACTACTCGCTTTGAACGAAGGAGAGAAAATTATGCCGACGTTTTTGGACGTGGTCATCACATTGGTGACGACGGTGAGCAGTCCACCACCAGCACTGGACTAGCGTATGGAGGACTTAATAGTTTAAACCCTTCGATCTGAAATAACAAGATTGTGGAAGGGTATGCTTCAGCAGTGAAGTAAACAAATCTTGACAAGTTAGACATGTTACGAGTTTAAGCAGCTTCAGTAGCATTCTTCAACGTAAAGACCTATTCATACATACGCGGTTACTGCGGTATCCGCGGGTAGTAATACGAAGGAGAGTAAATGAGACTAAAAAGTATAAAATGGACCAGAACGTAACTGGTTCCAACCTGATAACGGGCGAAATGACTTATGAGTTTTTAAGTGAAATTAAACCAATTGTTCCATACATTAGAGGGTGGTCCCGGGTGTTGTTGGACATATGCCTCAAGGGCAGGTTAATAATACTTTTTACAATGGCATAGCTAAGACGAAATCCTAATGATCTACGATGACAGCTTCGACAACCGAATAATCTAATTATTAAATACTAAGTCTTAACGTTCTCGGGTAATACTAATTCGTAATTTGTTTCAGATGTTTATGCTCGTCCCCGCCTTCCGCTTTGAGTGTGTCAAACATATCCTAAAGCGTCGTTTTGTGTGTAGCGGGTGTGTTTGTTTAGGATAAATCTTTTTCTGTCGGACGACGCATAACATTCGAATATTTATCCTGGAATATATATCATTAAACGAGAAAATCTCGCATATATCTAAAATAAAATTGGTTTCTCCGAAACGGCAGTTAAGGTCTCTGTGTTGATTTTGAGTGGAGGTTTGTGGGAGCGAGCGGTAGCTTTGAACGAGGCCGCTTTCCGTGGTTAATTGAAAAATTGAATTGATTAAAAACGACGGCAGGACCAACCAGGCGTGTACGACTAGTACAAGTAAGAAATATTTGCATACCTTACAGCTCCATATATAAATGCCTCTAAATGATAAATAACCATAACTCGTAAAAAATCATGGTCTCATTTTTTTAAATATACACGGCTTTACGCGCGTTGCGCCATCTTTTTGTCGTTTTGGGAATTGACTTGGACAATAAAGCCGATAATTCAAAGCAAGCGGCGCAAGCAGACTGCGTAAGCGCCACCTTCGGCCGAAAGCACTAACAGGTGTCTAAGTTTCATATTAATGGTGCTCATGTAATTAGCGTGTAGACGCGTGTTTAAGTTTGAGAAGTAGAGACACTATCTCTTTCGTATCGTAATTACAGAGTTTTTTAACCTTTTTGTTATGATTATTTTTTTAAGGTAAGTGATAGACTATCTTTAATTAATTATGTAGTAAATTTAGTATGAAAATAAGAAAAATGTACCTGGGTTGACGAAGTGTGTTTAAATAAATAATGATTGCCATCAACATTATCTTTTGAGGATATGATTAAATTGTTTGCAAACTGATTGAAGAGAACGGAATCAAATTTTATTTCTAAATACGTTTTTAGAAATATTTCCTAAGACGGATATGTCGTATAAAATATTGCAGAAAAAGACTGGTAGCGATGGGTCTAAAAAATTAAAGAGTTTGAAACTTTCGTGGAATTGTACAGAATTGAATTTAATATCGACTATAATTCTGTTCTGAAATCCAATTGCGACCGACTTAAAATAAAACGCGTATTGATAATATCCAATAGTATTACAAGAGAGTGTTTTGTGAGGTATAAGTAAGAGAACAATGTTTGGAACGTGTGTCGTTCGTACTCACTACGAAAACTGTAAAGGCTTTAAGTTTTTTCTCAGAAATTAAAAAAAAATCCAGAAGAAACAATCGTACGGTAAGAATCAGGAAGGGCATGTTTATATCATCGATGAGTTACCGACCGAAACAATGCTAAAAGTTTTTCATGTTGTGTATCTATCAGAAATCTTTGCGCATGCTAATGGAACCATCTATCGTTTCTTTTGTAAATTAAATCGACGGAGAGGTGTATTCTTTTTCTATAATTGCAATAACCAGAGTAACGAATTACTTTATAAAATTTAAAAAGAATGCACATACTAGTCAATTTTGTTAACTTTACGCGGCCGGATAAATAAAAGGAAATGAAATTTTATAAGCACAATGAAGCCTCTTTAACCCGTAATTAGTATAATATAAAGAACTATAATGATGTCGATATAATTGGTGTTCATTATAAAGAAAGTAAAATATTCTACTCAGTTTTATAGGGTTCCAGTTCCACATAAATCGTCTGCACAAAATAGTAGATGTATAGTCGAAGCTTCTAGAGCCTATAAGTTTCGGCTGTAGTATATAACTGTAGTAATTTTAGTTTATATTAAATATAATAAAATGTAAACGATAGCAAAGTTATAATTATAGTATAGTAAAGTTTCGATTATACTCAATGGCTTCCAACGGGGGAGGTACCGCCCCCTAGTGGGCGCTGGTGCTTTTCGTGGGGGTAGTAGCGGGTCCAAAGGCAAATGGGGGGCGTTATGATAGTCAAGGAGGTGCTTGTGACATACCTAACTTTATATATATTTATATTACAATTTTATATAATAAAATAATTTGAAAATACATCTATTTTCATGAAAAATATTTTGTCTAACCGTCTAGCGTCAATAAACATTAAAACATTTAAATAAGCATTAATGAACTAACTAATTGATTCGGTTTAGAATTGTCAGTAACAAGTCTATGCAAGTTGATACATAAAGACGTGATTTAAGCAATCAATCATGTTTCGACAAAAATACGGGAACTTGTAACAACCTGTTTGCAGGGCAAGTGCACCGGGGCACTGCCGTAAACAAAGGCATACATGTTGCTGCGTGCTCGAAATCAAATATTTAAAAGGCAGGGATAGCTCTTCTTATGTTTTATTCTTTTTGTCTGCTTTGCCAGTGATCCATATTCGCGCGTGACTGATAAAGTAAAAAAGTCATTTCGAAAATATCTGAAACTAAGAAGAAATGTCGGCAGCACAACATCGAGTATTTGAAATATGGATTTACGCAATCTTCAACAAACGAATTGTTACATAAGTGTTTAATTTGCCAAAAAGTATTTTCAAATAAAGCCATGAAGCTTTCTAGACTGCAAAAGCATTTTATGCTCTTCAACTCACATGCTGATAAAAATCACATAGATTTATTCTACTTTCAAGGGCTTCAAATTAAATATTTAAAATAGCCTACTATATCAAACCTTTTTGCATTGTGTTCTAAACAAGAAAATGATGGACTACAAACTTCATATAATATTTCGTTATCAATTTCAAAAGCAGGAAAACCAAACACAATTGCTGAGAAATTAATTATGTCTGCAGTCAAACAAATAATCGAAACTGTTCTTCATCATAAGACGCCATCAGATATCATCAAAAAAACTCCTTTGAGTAATAATATAGTGCAAAGAAGAATCAGTTGAAATGGCTAAAGACATTAAACTATCATTATGTGATTACTTAAAGACTTCCAAATTTTCCATTCAGCTCGATGAATCAACATTACCAAATAACGAAACGCTACTCTTGGTTTACGTTCGCTTGATAAAAAAAGAAAAAAAATTTGAAACTGATACAGAGGGAGAATCCATACTTAAATATGGATTCTCCCTCTGTATCAGTTTTGTATCAAGAGAAAGAAAATTCCTTTTCAAAATATTTTATCAGTTGCTACAAATAGTGCTCCAGCAATGACGGCGCGTCATAAGAGTTTCATTGTGCATTTAAAACAAGCAGTATCAAATGTACTCGCTGTACATAGTGTTATTCATCGTCAGCATTCGGTTGCAAAAAATCATAATGAATGCCTGCATGCGTGACCATTAGGTCATTAGAGCAGTCAACAAGGTAAGAAAGAATTCATTAAATGACAGATTATTTTACACATGTGTGTTTTAGCACCTGTGATCGTCTAGTCAATTAATTTATTAAAATTATGTAGCAAGGAGCAGTCTGGCTTTGAATCAGAAACAAAAGTTCGACTCTTACAGAGTTTACGATCTAAATCTAGATTTTGTCGGATTGTCGAGAAACTCTGCTAATGTTTCGCTTCGCGTGCTTTTCACGTTCTACGGAAAATAGAGCTGTTTGCCCTCTTCCCACGCTTACAGCGTCAGAGTGTTCCCCGCTCGTTCAGTATGCTATACCAAAGCCAGTCTGCCGTAGCTAGACCGTAAGGTATTTAGAGAACGACCATAGTCTGTGGAGTTTTGGGATTCGGCGGCACATTTTTGCATGGCCAAGTCAATTGCATTGAAGTTTCTCCAATTCGAATGATAACAAAGTATAGATAATTAATTTTATATGTTTTATGTCAATTACAGAAAGAAAATATTTAATTTTCTGGGTTTCCTAGATTTTAGGTTACATTAAAAATGTCTGTATAAAATAAAATCGTATATTCTATACTTTTCAAACATCGCAATCTCAGAATAAACGTCTTTACCAGTAGAGCTGTAAACGTAGAGTTCAGTATGAGACTATCTATCTATATTATAGTCAAATCAAAATTCATATCATCAAAGTTACGGCACAGTGGCAGATATTGATAGGTGTCAGACATGTAGCGCTGACCCTACGGAAAACCACCGCTCCCGTGAGCGCGATGGACGTCACGAATACCCCCGGCATCTCGGCATATGAAAAGGTGCCGTAGAGGTCGCACCGGCGCCCGCCCGAACAACGTGGGAGTGATATTATATCGCGAACCGATGCTTCGGGAGAAACCTCGCGACTAGATTGACCACCCTGACGAGGGCCTAGAGGCCACGGGATTCCACTTGTCGTGATCGTGAACACCTGTCATGAGGATTACCGCAGCGGAAAAAGAGGTAGGTAGGCAACGGACCGCTGACGTGTGCTGCCTCGACTGCTACTGTTGAACGCATGGATCATCTGACTGGTGGCGGCGGCGTGCGCGGTTACATCTGCATGGAACGGATCAGTGATGCGTGCTGACTTGACTGCTGCGAACGGAGGTACCCAAATGTTCGACGGGCGGCGGTCGGCAGCGTACGCGGCGTGATTTGTATGAAACGGACTGCTAACGCGCGTTGCTAGCCGTAGCTGGGCTGCTGGCAACACAAAAGAACATATAAGGAATAAATTATACTGCGTTTCAATGAACTCTACATATGTTTTAGTATTTTTTTTTGTAGACCTAAGGATCCGCTTCATTATTGTCAAATAAAATAAGTATTCCTCAGATTAATCAACAGGTAATAACTCAAATCCCACAGAAGACCAAATAATATCTGCAAGATACCATAAATAAAATTAACCTACCCTGTGATTAAATTTTACGATTAAGTTTTGCACGTGCAAGATATATTTATAAATGCATCGAAAAACTAGTTACATAAGCCTTTCAAACAAATGAACCTTTCACTTGATGAAACCTTGTAACGGAATAATGTAAGGTTAAATTACACATCTCACACAATATACGATAAAGACGTATAATGAACAATAAAATAGGATTCTAATTTAAATTCATAAATTCTTTAATAACGTTTCAAGTATAATTTATATTAGGGTTGGAACACTTCTTGTAAATTAAAGAACATATATTAGGAAAAGCCCGTTTTCCTTGTGTCACATTTTACACTTGTAAAGGAAATAAGAGAAGAAAATATAGTGGTTCAAACGCGTGAGAGGTTGTGTAAGCTCACATGTGTGAGCGCATTCCTTTATGCATGCGCGTGCACACGTGTGTTAATTTGCGAGTACTTATACAGGCGCGTGCGTCAGTAACTCTGTTGTGTTTATTTCGCAATAAATTTGTGTTAAGGATAAACAAACCACGTCGATTTCATGCAAAATTTATTTTGTCGAGCATTTTGATTCCGTGAATGTTTAATAATTAACATTAAAAAAACCCAAAAAAATATTTTCGTCACGTGATTTCAAAGAAATGAGACGTTTATTTATTTTTGTATTTAATTCGTTAATCCATAAAAAATCGGCAGTATTTACGTCCGTGTTAGTGCACACAGAAATGATTTTATTGCGTTTATAAACACATATGCAGCTGCATATCATTATTTATTTGTCAAAATTGAAAACAGTCACATTAACATGGAGTATATATTCCTTCGAGATATGTACAAAAGAAGAGTGAAAGAGATGACTGATGTGGCAGCGTAATAATTATATAAATGTGAAAGAGACGCTCACATTGACAACAGCTTCGGCGTTATTTCATCTAACTTTGGGCATTGGCCTTTAAAGATGGTACAAGCTTGAAATAGATTGCACGGTAGTATTATCCCATTACGTACAAATCTGCATTGGAGCCTGGAAAACGATCACTATTTATTTGTTTGCCTTTGACTGATATAGAAATCAGATCTGTCCACTGATTTCTTACATCCCCATATTTTCGTTTTAAATCATACGAACATTTTAAAACCCCATTACAAATTTACGATTGTATATTTTCAGGATAATCTTTAGAAGAGGTTAAAGAGATTTATAGAAGTTAGAAACATTTTAAATATACATGCGATTTTATTGTTCATGACGCGTAGAGAAATTATTTGTGACATTTATTCCGTTTTAAAAAATTGTACAAAGATTTTTTTTATTTATTTTATTTTTTTAAAACTAAGGGAACGCCATACACTATGTGTTGTCAGAAAATTAAAACCGTAAGTAATACTTTTCGAGTTCTAAAACTTTTTCCTATCTACAGTCAAGAAAACATTATCACACTAAAAACTAAATAACTAACGGTTTCAAACCAATAAATAGATATACCCCTTAATCAATTTTTGTTACATGTATGTATTTTCATAACCTTAGTGTTAGAAAATAAATCTTTACATCACATATAATTAATGTGATTTTTATTGAATAGTTTTGTATTTCTTTCTTTATAATTAAATTATGATTTTTACAGAAAAAATATTTAGGATATATGAATAAAATGTTAAACTGTCGTTTGTTTCATATCAAATACGCATAAAGAAACATGTAATTGAATATGTAAGAAGAATTAAGTTTTGTTACTAAATCCACCTTGTTTTGTAAATTTTTGAAATTATAATAACAACAAATATTAGAAATGTAAAAGTTTGTATGTTTATGTGTTTGTTACTCAATCACGCTTTAACAGCTGAATAGAAATTTCTGAAATTGAACAGTTGTATAGTTTGTTCATCATAATAACATATGGGCTATAATTCCGCTCAGCAAATATTGAGAGTTTGTTTGAGAAGTGTTGATGCATTCAGTATATAGCTCTGACTTTGCATCTTCAGATTTTCACCTGTATCGATCTCTTCACAATTCTTTAGATAGTCTTAGGTTAACATGGACAGAGGACTGTCAAAACTAGTCACATTATTTCATCAGAAGTCCCAAAATTTCTAAAGCAATAGAATTATGTCAATACGCAGAAACTGGCAAGAAGATGTAGAACAAAATGGCATATATATACATTAATTACATGTTATAACTAAAGCTACCCTTAAGTTTTTGCTAGTTATTCTTGAAGGAACACTGCCTCAGAACGAATGGCAAAGTGATTAAATGATAAATTAGTAAATTGGAACATTCAAAAAATACAATGACGTATTAAGTCTTATGTCAATCTAAATTTTTGAATTTTAATTTGATTTTTATCGCACACGAATATCTTCAAGACCCTCATCCGAGCAACAGGCATTTCCCTCTACCGCTCTCGTCTCACAATCTTGCTGAGTCAGTGTAAATTTTTTGAAAAAGTAATCTGAATAATGAATAATTTTGAATCAGAATAATGAATAATTCTGAATCAGAATAGTATAAAAAACCGCATTGATCGTCTTTCGTATTTCTTTTACCACACTCAACTTTCCCTAGTATACCGTATGAACAGGGATAACAGATAATTAAACACGCTGGTCGTGATACATAATTAGTGGAAACAAACAAGGCGTTCGACACTTTATTCCTCACATTTATTCTCACTTTAATATATTTTTCGTGTTTACTGTAATCTGCGAACAAACGACCCAAACGCAATTAAGGTAAGTAAACTCTATCAAATTTTTGTATTCTCTCATCACGTATCCGTATTTATAATTCAGTATTTTTTTTCTTGTTTTAAGCACCATGACCTTGCTCTTTTTGAAATTTACCGTCAAACCCATTTTCGTAACAGGATTATTTATTTTTATTACCACTACATATGCAATTCGCACGCCGAAAGCGCGTAAACTACATCATGGTCAGCGTAAAAGAGGCATTCATCTCAATATTCTTCTAGAAAGTGCAAACATATTTCGGTTCTTACCCAAAAAATATTTCTGTAAAACTCCGCAGGCATAAAATTTGCACTATACATATTCCGATTTTAAATCTCACCTGCTCATTCCATATCGTACATTCATTCAGTCTTTGCGAACACGATTTGCCAACAACGCCGAGGAGAATAATAAGACGGTAATTTCCGGAATCTTACCTTGAGTTTTTGTTTTGCCTTCATTGTGACCTTCTGGTCACAATGAAGGCTTTGCACCAGTTGTTAAGTACCTCATCTCTTTACTAGTACTTACTAAACAGCTGGCTTACTACTGTATCTTTTACGTCACTGCCGAAGTTCTATATACGTATTTTATAGTGTGAGGTGTTGATTCGCCGAAGTCCATAATTGGACACTTGCCTGCACATGCATTAACATGCAGCATGCAACCCAACTCTGACCTTGAATCTGCCCGTCCACTATGAGTCCCTATACAGTGAATTGTATATCAATTCGAAAGGCTTGACAGATATCGAACACCTGTACAAGTGTTAATATTTTATTTATCCTCCTTTACTTAATAGTCATATTGTCATTCCTACATGTGTTTCATGCCATATCAGCACATCCTCAGGAAAAATGCAGACATTCACGTTTCACCAGGGCGTAAAAAGTGTTAAAACAACCAACAGATGCGCTTCCAACCATCTTTATACACATGTCATGCTCGTGTAAAGAGGTGTATACACATGAAATTATATACATGAAGTACGTATATACATAAAATTCTGTAAACACGCAACTTTTTGTAACTTACTACTCTTTATTCTATTCTTGATTTCATCTTTACTAATTTCATTTTTAGCTTCATCATTATTGAAACATTCAGTTTTAGTCGTTAGAATCCAATTCCATATACAACTGAACTGTATTCTCGCATTGCTAAAAGATTTTTGAATTTGTTTTTTTAACGCTTTTTAATATGATTTTATATAAAAAAAAAGACATTGAAGAATAATTTGATTTGAGTCAATCACAAACAAACTTATTATCCGGATTTTTTGGCTTTTTTACCGTATTCTGAAAAAGTATTAGTTTTCCCAGAAATTAAACAAGTATTTCCTGTCAAACTATTTTCATTTTTTCTCACACAATTCGCCAAACTCTTTACGTTCATATGTTTGATTTCATCGTAAATTTCATTCAATGGCTTTGTTTTTCGTTTGGATTCTAAAATTTATACAGTTTTAATTTAATGCTGCGCCTATGTGTAAAACAGTGTTAAAAGGTAGACCATAAATTTAGAAATTTACGTATTTGCTGTAGTTTTAATCTGAATGGTCTGCGGTTACAACATTAATATGATTAATGGTATCAGTTATCCCGCACGTTAGAGTAAAACCTTTACGGTTGCTTTAAAACTTCGCATTCAAATAGCAAAACATTTCGATTGTTCTTGCACGTGAAATACACATTAGTTCTATTTCTTTAATGTGTTATTTCTGTAAACGTACCCAGTTTTTTTTACATCTGGAGTTTTTGGATGGAAATCACTTCAAGGCCTGAAGTTTTAAAAAAGAAGTATCACAAACGTGTATAAGCGAACTGTCTGGCCTATTTATTTTGCTCTAACACAAGCGTATTTATGATTCAATTGATTAAAGAATTGAAAATCCTATTAATATTTTAAATATGAAAGTTTATATGTTTACATGTTTGTTACTCAAACACGCTTTAACGACTGAACAGAATCGTCTGAAATCGTACAGTAATACAGTTTATACATCACAACAGCATATAGGCTATGATTTACAAAGATCAAACTTTTGCCCCCGACTTTGCTTGGATGATAGTAGAACGAATTCTTTATTCATGCCGATTTGTTAATGGTGACAAAAATGACTAACAGGATAGAGATCGGGATCATGGTCGAT